>JANKOE010000204.1:62385178-62398955 GCA_026284465.1 Erythroxylum citrifolium
TTTAAAATCATAAAATATAATACAATTCATATGAACATCAAGCTCATGAATAATTTTCTATAAATAATTAGTGTTTTATTTTTTTGTCTTCTCTATTATTTTAAAATATAGACCATAAATTGGATTTAAAACTATTAACTTGCATCATTTGACAAGAAATTGATAACCATGAGTTAACAAAGGTAACATCTTTTATTATTAAAAACTTACTTGCAAACTTAAATTATTACCATATGTTAATCCTTTCAGATACCATTTTTTTTAATGAAAATTCAACTTGATTATGCTCTAAACCTTAACTTTTAACCTTTACACACAATGCTACAAATTGAATGTATGCCTTCTAAGTAAGGTTGATAAACTGATTCAAATCTCTCTGACTCGAGTCGATAAGTAAAAACTCTGATAAAATAGTTGTCTTGATCGAGTTAAGTCGAGCTCGAGTTGAAAAACTTGAACATGATTAAGTCTCGAAGCCATGATAAAAGAGTCAAATTTGATTAAACTTGTTACTAATCCTACATTAGGAGAATAAAATCAACAATTACCTTGTCAAAATCCAAGGTCGAAAAGAGATTAAGAAAAAAGTTTGATAGAATTTAATAGTTGATATTAAAGGAGAGTCATGTGAACTTGTGAAGCTTCCAAGACATACATTAAAAAAACAGCAAAGTTCCCAACACTATACATACGATGAGAATGCGAAATACCAACTTCTTCACTGGACTGGACCATGATCCGTCTTATCACTTCCCTCGTACACCTCCTTCTTTATCTCTCCAGGTCTCTCTTATGTCCGTGCAGTTTCGTACATTTCTTTATACTCTGTAGTCTGCAGTTCCCTACTGTCCTTGCAATTTAATGTGATTTTTCGGTTTGTGTGTTTTTAAGCTTTTGAGAGTTCAGGTACTACTCTTGAGATTAGAACCCGATAACAATATTTGTTTTGGTGACAAGTAAACTAAATCCATGTTGGCGAGTGTTGATTTGTGGCTAAACACTTTGAGTGGTTGTTTAAGGCTCTCATCTTTGTTTGAATTGTAGGCAAGAAACTTGAACCTGATAGGTCATAGGAGTGGCATCCCATCTTGCACTAAAATGTTCTCTATCTACCATCTTAAAAATTGATCAATTCGAGTATGATTTATTAACTTGGGACTGGTCGAATTGGTATTGCAAACCATTAGTACATGAGGTACTTCCCTTGTTTGTGGTTTACTCTATGGACTTGCATGGCAACAGAACCATGCCAATGACAAGTGAACGTGATCTCATAATACTCAGAAGTCAGAACCCAAAAGAAACGAATGACACAAAAGCCGGATAAACCAGAACAGGAAAGAGATCCACTAGCCTCATTGTAGTCTCTGCATCCGAATCTAATCATCCAATACTGCAAAATCACATAACATACACTGCATTGAACACGAAGTCCAAGAACATTGTAAGGGATTATTAAGTGAGTACCTTCGAGTAATCGCTTTCTACATCTCTATCACTCTCTCTAGGCTCCACAGTTATGTCAATGCGTGTGTGGTTTCTCTATCAATTGTCTGTACTGTAGTATGTAATAGCTGTTATTGTTGTTTTCATTGCGACTGTAGTTTCATTTCGCAGACTGTCTGGTTGGTTGGTTGGTTTTCTTCTTTAAGTTGATATTAAAAGTTTCACATTAACTCTGGGACAGAATTTGTTTTGAAGAAACAGAAACAAAGAAGGTTATCTTTTATGTCTATTATAGAAAGTCTCAACAAGAATCAGAAGGCTCAAGTGTATGAAACAGATTCGGCTGTTACTTCTGTTATTAATACTGTTCTGTCAACTTCAAGATTCCAACTTTAAGACTTTTCTGTTCTTGAATTTAGTATTTAGTGTCTTTTCTTTCATTCTTTGGTTCATTTCGAGTTTCCTATCTGGGTTTTACGTAATAGGTCACTTTTAGTTGTTTTTGCAGCAAATCACTTGTACCTGCTGTTTGTGTGTTAGAGTTCATAAGCTTCATGTAGGTTTCCGGAGTGGAGTTCCACTTTTTGCATTGGTTTCTGCTTTGAAATCACTTAAAGTTGCCTAATTTATCCACTAATGACGCTTAACAAGAAGCTCTTTTAACTTTTCGTGTCGCAGAAAGACGGCTGTTTTATCATTATAAGTCAGGAGAGAGAGCAAAGCAAAACATCATAAGACTAAAGTAGCAAGTTTCAGATGGTTGGTTGTACAAGCAGCAACTAATAGCTTCCTGTTACCGAGATGTTCGCACTTCGCAGCCACTAGTGTTTGAAGCTCGTGCGGTTCTTGCGGAAAATGAAAAGTTTTCTCCTCCCCAAAGAAGAAGACGCCCAGATCTCGAGACCCTTTTCAATATCTCTGATTTGACATGTGTTACGTTCATTAATTGGCTTCATTTTCGTGTATACCTTTCCTTTGTCCGCCATTTTCTCTTGAAAACCAAACACAGGGTCAATACATGGTACTCAAAAGAGATTTGGTTTCAAAGGACTTAGTTTTATAAGTGCTCAAATGGTGTTAATATGATGTTAATATTGACCTTCGAGGGGTTAAACAGTCCAAAATCACAAAAGGGTCGGTCATAGTCTTGGCGTATGTGGGTTGCTTGCATGGAAACCAAGGTACTCGAAGCTTTGGTCTGCGTTTCTTCCATTAGATTATTACTGTTCTTTCCATAATTTTGGGTCCATTTGTCATTAGAAGCTGGTTCTTAACACTTAATCTAAGTTTTTGAATAATAAACTCAGTGTCAGTCAAGTTTCTGGCGGCGAATAGTTATTTTATTACAGTAGTTAAGAGCCAAACTTGGTCCATTAATTGTGCCTTTGCTGGGCTTATACAGGGAATTTTACTTAGTAGTTGATTTGAAAGGGAGAGTCTAGGATTGGTCTTATGAACTACAAGACATGCTGTGCGTTGATAAGGAAGAAGAGGAAGATGACTTGTTCTTTGATTCTGTTGATTACATTTCGTTTGATGGTAAAGAAGAGAAATTGAACTCTAGCAAGTTAGATTATGAAATCTGGTGTAAAGAGCCGCAAAGTGTGAAGGAGAGACGACAGACATTTTTCTGTGAAATGGGACTTGTTGACTTTGATGCTAGGAGTAGTGACATTCCTGTTTTGGATAGGATTACTCGGTGCGGTGGGGCGGTTTCAAGTTCTTCAGCTTCATGTTCAATCAGAGAGGACACAGATGTGGTTTTTTGTGAGAGAGAAGGAAATTCTGAAGCAAGTTCTATGGTTGATAAAATTGATCAACATCAATTTGTTAAAGCATTTATGATTAACCAATGTAGAAATTCTGGATCTTCACCTCCTATGCAAGTGTGTGAACAAGGTGAAGTTGAAGATTGTGAAAACTTGAAGGTAGAGGAGAAGAAGAAAATGAAGAGTTGGTGGAGAGACTTAAGGTGGAAGAGGAAGGAAATAGGAGGTACATGTGTGTCAAAGTCTGAGACACCCAAAACAAACATAGTAAAAGTGAAGCAGAACAAGAAGAGTTGGATGGAGTTTACTGGGATCTATAAAGGACAAGAAATTCAAGCTCACAACAGCTTGATCAGGACAATGAAATTTAACCCAGATGGCCAGTATTTGGCTACAGGTGGTGAAGATGGTGTGGTTTGCATTTGGAACTTAAGATCAGTGGATGTCTATTTGAGTTCTTTAGCAGCTGAAGTTGATTGTTCAAGTAAGTTGAAGTATAAGAAATCCAAATTGACCACAAAAAAGATAAACCTTCCATCAGTGATCATTCCTGACAAGGTTTTTCAGATTGAAGAGTCACCACTGCAAAAACTTCATGGCCATACCAGTGATGTATTAGACCTGGCATGGTCCAATACTAATGTTAGTACATATTTTAAAACCTTTTGAGTTGTTTTCTACTATTTCTTTAGCTTTATATGGTTCTTATATGAAGCTGGATTTGGGAACTTCTATTGCAGTGTCTTCTTTCATCTTCCATGGATAAAACTGTTCGTTTATGGAAACTGGGTTCAGACCATTGCCTGCATGTCTTTCGTCATAGTAATTATGGTAAGTGTATGAAAATTTGAAAACTCCATCCTCTTTTTTGTTGTTTGATCTCTAATCTTATTTCCCATTGGTTATGTGACCATAAATTCTAAGCTGAAAATTTCTTATCTTCCAATGGCATCAGTGACATGCGTCCAATTCAATCCTGTCAGTCAAAACTACTTCATCAGTGGTTCAATTGATGGAAAGGTACGAATTTGGGGATTGGACGAGAAGCGAGTTGTCGACTGGGTTGATGTTCGAGATGTCATATCTGCTCTTTGTTACCAGCCTGATGCGAAAGTATGATTCTGGTTCTTGGTTCTTCTCCTCCCCTCATATCACCAGGTTGTGAGTTGACAATATTCTAAGAAATGGTATGGTGTTCTTTAATCATTCCAGGGTTTTGCAGTTGGCTGCTTGACAGGTTCCTGCCGCTTCTATGAAGTGTCAGGTACATGGTTACTATGCTTGAGCAGTTTTACCATTTTATTTGAAGCTTTCTGATTCTCCAATTGTATGCCTAATCTTATCTTCTGATGCTATAGGCAGTGAGCTCCAGCTTGAAGCAGAGTTAAATTGTTGCACCAACAAGAGGACCTCAGGAAACAGGATTACCAGCATTCAGGTTTCACCTTTTGAGATCGTCAATAGAAAGTTAAGCTTGTCATACCCCTATGTAGCATTAACATTTGGTTTTATTCACAGTTTGTAGACGAAATATCTAAAAAGGTTATGATCACTTCTGAAGATTCAAAAGTTCGGATTTTTGATGGATTTGACATTGTTGCTAAATTTAAAGGTACAATCTTTTAGTAATGTTTGTAATGATTTTGGTTTCCATGGTTCACTTGTATAATTCTATACCTTTCCAAGTAGGATACATTGTTTTTTGGCTTTCACCTTCCTGATTCTGATCATCCATCCGTGCATGGAGCTCTCTTGCTTGGAAACTGGGCATATATATATATATATGTATATCATTTTGTAAATCCAAACTCATTTCAACTTAACTTGCAAGTTTATGAAATTAATCACTCTCTCTCCATGTGTATCTGTCCAATTCATCTCATTATTTATTGGAAGTCAATCTATTTCATTTATACTAGTTAATATATGATTTGTATATTATAGGTCTTCCAAAGTCAGGAAGTCAGATGTCAGCTTCATTTACTCCGGCTAGGAGACACATAATCTCAGCTGGGGTGGACTCTCGTGTTTATGTCTGGAATTATGGTGACTTGTGTAGCCCATCATCCAAACATGTACTATCTGTGAGGTCCTGTGAACATTTCTATGCAGAAGGTGTGACTATTGCAGTGCCATGGTCAGGCATGGGAAGAGACTTGAGGTCCGCAAGGAGTGAAGATAAACCCCAAAGCCACATTCAAAGAGAGGAATGTACTTCCTCCTGGAGACAAGACCCGGATCAATTTCCTCTTGGCAATTGCTTCTTCATGAATGGACATTGCAGGGGGGTTTCTGCAACATGGCCTGAGGAGAAACTTCCCTTTCCTGAAGTAGAAAATGAACATCATCAGGACCTCCACCATAGAAGCCTTGAGGAGCATGAAGTTCTGTCTGAGGCATGGGGACTTGTAATTTTGACTGCAGGATCAGATGGAAAGATCAAAACTTTCCACAATTATGGACTTCCCATCAAGCTCTAATGAATGAGATCCCGAACCCGAAGACTTAATTTGCAAAAAAGACGCACGAAATTGCCCCGTTCCCTCCCCTTGTGATTTAGTTAAGATCATCCAGGGGCTCAGAATCTTGCTGCTTTAATCATGTACATTCCTCTGTCTAATTATTCTGCAATTTTTTCTTATAGTCCTAGTTTAGCATACTCAAAATCTCAGAAGTAGAGTCAAGTTTTTTGACATGACATAGTTTTTCCTTAGTTCTTTTATCTTACTGTAAATGTTGTTGTTCATAAAGAGGAATACAATCATTACTCTTATGTTCTTACTAGTGTCTGATCTTCTGAACCAGAACTTTTGTAAACCTACAAGTGATCAGTTGATATATATATATATGTGCTAAGAAGGGTATGATTATATAGTGAAAATTGGTTGGTTGATACTATCTGATAAAAATACCTTTAAACTTAGAAGTTTCTATTGATTCTCGCAAATGCTATGATAAACATGAACTTGGAGTGAATTTTGTTAGGCTAAAGATTGAACTTTGACCTCGTCCAATACTTGGAATCCTAATTTTGATTGTGTTTGCATTCAAATCTAATCTTAAACTAATTCGGGTTTAAGAAAGTTTACGGGTTTAAAAATTGCTAATCAAGAAGTTGATTTATAGCATTTTTGGTAAGTTTATTAAAGTTTTCACCTCTCCTTTCATTTTTGATAGGATTGTAATACCCAACTCTTATGTAAGATTTCATAATACGAGTACTAGAGTAAGCATCCATTAGCATAATCTCGGGCTGGAATTAGTAGTTGCGATTTAGTTCAGGTCCAGCATGAACAGAATTTGGTTCAAATTGATTAACCTTTGAGTTAAGGTTGGACCTTTTTTTAATTTTCAGCCTTCTTTTTTTTTTTTAAAATTTGGAGTGCAGGTTTGAGCCTCTTGGCCTAATGCCATCCCTAGTTGGGATGATAAGGGCAGAAACTGGCCCTTGACTACAGGTCCTGAATGATGGGTGAATCTTGGCAAGTTTCTAGTCCCGTTCCACATCAGAAGAAAAGAAGAAGGAAGATTTTGAGTTGTGAATTGAGTGTTCATGAGAACGTCAAAGGTTCAAGGAAAAGAAATTATGATATTTCACATAGGTTTGGCAATTCTGGCTCAATTCAGGCTAAGTTTATAGAGCAAATTGAGGTCATTCGAATGTTGGATCCAACTCGGGTATAGCCTAAGAGTTAGTTAAAACTTGGGCAGAATAGCTTGAACTTTATTATCAAAACATCATTTCAATTTAATTTTTTAAAATAATATCATTTTGGGACAGTTCGAGCTTATTTGAGGGCTCGGATTTAACAGGATTGAGCAATTGTTATTCCTAATCTAATCTCATACCAAAAAGAATATGAAAAGTAAAAACTTTTATAAATTTATATATTTTGTTCCCTGATCTGTTAACTCTTTTAAATCTGAATTGAAATTGTTGTTAGACCACTCTAAACTTTGCTCTGCAATTTCCAACAAAAATGCTCCAGCCATCACTTTTCCTTGGGCAAATGGCTTTCTTATTAATCTGTTTGTCTTGTCCATTTTTCTTCACAAAGAAGGCAATTCAAACTTGAGTAGTCCAGAATCTGCAGATAAAACTTGAAGAAGATGCAAAGAGTGTTTTAAACTAAAATCATATGTTCTTAAGTAAAAGGGTGAAAAGCAAAAAGAGATAAAAATATGTGCAGTTATTATTCTCAACTTGGGATCATTAATGGGTTGCAATTCTTGGTAAGGTATCATTTAGAAGAATCTTCTCTTTTGCTTTTCCTGGTTTTTCTTGGTTTTGAAGACTGCTACTGTCTTTAGACTTTCATATGTCAAGCTTTGCACTTTGTCTAGTTATGTCCCAAGAAGAGAATGAAAGAAGTAGCAACTACACACAAAAACATTATTAAACAGTGGTCCTTTAGAATCAGCACTTGGGCATCCAATCCATTGGCCCTTTCTCTTTTTTCCTGGACGCTGTAGATGCAAGATCGCTAGCCTCAAGTCAGACTCAATATATAAGGAACATGAGTTCATTTGTTCTTATCTTGTTCACCTGGAAGAATTCCTGCAAGTTTTCCTGACAGACTTCTTTTGGTAAGGTATGAAATACAGATTCTATGTATCATTTCTGTGATGAATGCCTCAATATGATCTCCTTTTAAGAGAATTGCATCGATTACATGATATGTTCCTCGAAAATATATTCGTGTGAGCTCACATTTTTTTGTATGGATCTTCTTCAGGAATATCTATGGCATCATCTAGCGGTATGAGCTTCCGCAACTTCCCATCACAGAAGGCGAAATTGCTTCCTTCAATATCACATGAAAGGTCAAGCAAGGACATGGGTAAGTAAGTTGTTCAATGACTATATGGCATTGAAGTTCTGATGAAACTATGCAGAAAGATTGTGATGCTGAGAAGAATTTAATCATTTGTGAGGTACAGGGAAAACAAAGTAACGTTGAATCTTCACTTCGCAGATATAAAGGATACTGAGTACTTCCACAATCTGCCACTCTACAGAGCTATCTGCAATGGTGACTGGGAGGCTACAACGAAGTTCCTGAAAAATCATGAAGATGCACTGACTGCTAGTCTTTCAGCGGATGGAGATACAGCTCTACACGTCGCGGTTCTCGCCGGGCATGTAGAGATTGTAGAGGATTTGGCTAACAGGTTGGAAGCAGAAGACTTAACAATAACAAACATAAATAGTGCCACAGCACTTAACTATGCAGCCATTGGAGGAATTGTAAGGATTGCAGAGGTTTTGGTGAAGAAGAACAAAGATTTACTTTGCATTCCAAACCAGAATGGCCTCATCCCAGTTGTTGTAGCCTCACTCTATGGCCAGAAAGACATGGTTCGTTATCTTTACGCAGAGAGTCCAAAAGAAGAGCTCAGTCCTGAAAGAGGCAAGAATGGGGCTATGCTTCTGACAACTTGTATTATTGATGAACAATATGGTATTACACAATAAATCTTATCACATGGTACAATTTGTTTGTTGATCAATAAATCGTTCCCATGACGTTTTCCTTGATCTGTTGTTTCTTTTCGGTTCATGGTTTCGTGTAGATATTGCTTTGAATCTGCTTCAGCATTATCCAGAACTGACTTTCCATCAAGATAGTGACAATGATACAGCTCTTGATATGTTGGCTCAGAAACCTTCTGCATTTCTTAGTGGATGCCATCTTTCTGTGTGGAACTATTGGATATATTTGAGTATGAATACCCTTCTCTGCTGATCTTCACTTGAAGCAAGCCAGAATTTTGGCTTGTGTGAGAGCTTTTTCTGAATAAGATTGAATTCCAATGTACTCAATTCCTTTTCTTGTTTAGGTATCCAAGTACCTCAGTCCGATTCCTCTGACAACTTTCATGAAGACATCGAAAGGCCCCATAGCGGACAAACCGATCAAAGGAGCACCACTAAACAAGGTTCTTTCAAGCATCATTTGTTTTAGAGTGTCAATTATGCAGGTTGCTTACTATCTTTGACTCTGCTAATCACATATTGCAGTATTCAACAAGTTGTCGGGGATGTTCTGGAAAAGCATGACAGTGTTTGGTAAGTAATAATGTATGAAATACTTCCTTTCAATATACAATCACCTGGAGTGCTAAAACATGTTGTACTCACACAGTTCCAGCTATCAAAAACATGTATAACCTGAAATTGATGCATAGCCAAGCACATGAACTGCTCTGCTTCATCTGTCAACAACTATCAACTGTACACAAGTCCGAATTCAAAAGAGTTGGCGTGCAGAAAGCCGTATTTAATGCTATTAAGAACGGAATCATTGAGTTAATCATTGAGATAACTGATCATTACCCTGATATCTTATGGATTGAGGATGATTTCGACCGCGGAATCTTTCTATATGCAACCTTGCAGCGCCAAGAAAAGATCTTCAGCCTTATATATAGGATGGGTGCAAAGAGGCATGCAATGGCAACATCTTGGGACAGGAATCACAACAACATTCTGCATCAAGCTGCATTCTTGGCACCATCCACTCAGCTCGATCGTGTTTCGGGTGCCGCATTACAAATGCAGAGGGAGCTGCAATGGTACAAGGTAAGGTAGATGCTTGAACATCCTTGGTAAGTTCTTCATAGGATTCTGTAATAGCAGCACCACTTTTCCTCCATGGCAGGAAGTGGAGAAGGTCGTGCAACCAAAGTACAGGGAGATGGTGAATGCATACCGTAAAACGCCTCGAACATTGTTCACAGAATCACATAAGAAGCTAGTGGAAGAGGGTGAGAAATGGATGAAAGACACAGCGAATTCAAGCACAGTTGTGGCTGCTCTCATAGCAACAATCATGTTCTCTGCATTATTTACAGTTCCAGGAGGGTATGATCAATTCACAGGGACCCCACTTTACCTGGAAAGGAACTCATTCATGATCTTCGTAGTATCTGATGCAATGTCACTGTTTGCTTCAGCATCTTCCTTGCTCATGTTTCTGGGAATCCTGACGTCTCGATATTCAGAAGAAGATTTCCTCAAGTCCCTCCCTACAAAGCTGATCATAGGCCTGTCAACTCTCTTCTTCTCCATAGCTACAATGATGGTAACTTTTGGAGTGACCCTAGTGCTTACCCTCCGTGAACGTTTATCTTGGGTTTCAGTTCCCATAATTCTGCTTGCAAGCCTTCCTGTCACTCTTTTTGCTCTCCTGCAATTTCCTCTGCTAATTGAGATCTTCTTCTCCACTTATGGACCTGGAATTTTTGACAAGCCTAAGAAGAGGTGGTGCTTTTGAGTTTTGAGTTGCTTTTCTTATAACTGTGTGTGATCCTGAGAATGTTCACTTGTTCTTTTTCCATGAATAGTCTCACCTTCTCCTTCGTTTGTAATGGAACTTTGTGGAGAAAGATAATTTTATTTTTCAAGTTAAAATAATGTGATTATATTGAAATAATATAATAATAAAAGGTTTCAAATGTTTCCTTTTTGTGGGAATTATCCAAAATTAAAATTAAAATTATAAATTATAAATAATATTATTTATTCCTTTACTATTAATATCTTAAATTAGGTATTATAAAAGTAAGAATATTTTTTATTTATTTAATTTAAATATATAGATATATGTAATGAGATAATTTTGTATATTTTTTAATATGCTAAAAATTATAAAATAAATGTATGCATTTTTCTTTTTATATATTTAGATAAAAACTTGTGAAATTATTATAATATTTATGTTCATAAAGATAACAATAAGGTCAAAAATACTTTAAAAAATCAAGAAATGAAGATTGAAAAATAAATTTGGATTTAGGTCTTTGTTATAAATAAGTTTGAATAATATTTAAATTAAAATAATTTAAACTCAAATAAATATATTTGAGATTTTTAAATATACTTAAAATTTAGATACAATCAAAATCAATTTTACTTAATTTACAATAGGCCTACGGGCCCACACGAGAAGGAAAGTTAGATTACATACAAGTCTAAGTGAGGTTCTATCCTAAAACTAATTGGTGATAGGTGGAGTAGCCCACTACACTTATTTGTTAGTTTTTTTTTTCTTCTCTTTCTCTAATGTGGGACGAACTTTCATTCTTTATATTTCAACAAATTTGAGCACTAAGAAATCTAACATTTAACCAATTTCTTACTAAACTTAATAGAGATGACAACTAAGTTTGAGTCTGACTCATCCATCCTAAAGTCAATGGGTCAGGCTTGGATTGACCGAACATCGAGCTTAATTTTCCTAAACTCGAGGCCCGATCCTCGTAAGTAAAATGAAGTCGTTTTGTATTTTTAACAGTCTGAGGTTAGGCAGACAAGCCAGGTCAAGAAGTGGTGAGGGAAGATTATGTTAAAATATGTAATTTTGTACTAAATAAAGCAATTTTCTTTTTATTGTAGGGAATAATTACTTCTTGATAATTTAATATTAAATAGAAAATCTTCTTTTTAATATATTTTTGAGAAAATCTAAATTTGATTTTTGGTTTTTTTTAATGGGATATTGAATTTAATGTTGAATGGGAATACTTTTCTCTAAAATCTAGAATACAAACTTATTCAAAGGTCGTTGTGGTCATTCTACACCAGAAACGGCTTCGAACGCAAAAGGCGCACATGAAATTCCGTGCGCACAAGCCGCGCACGTTAGCAACTGTCTCTTCTCTCTTGCCCTCTGGGAAAAAAAAACCTGAACAGTCAAAAGTATATTTTTAAACAGAAAAAAAGGCAATTCTAGCTCTCTCTCTCTCTAGCTTCGCCTTTATCTCTCTAGTGCAACATTTCCGATGGCTACGGCCTCCCCCACCTCCTCGACGGAGGCGGCGACGGCGGCTGCGCGGGGATTCTCAGGGTCTCGCCGGCGCACCCTAGCTCCTAGACGACCTTCTCCGCCGCCGCCGCCTCCGCCGCCGCCGCCAAAGAAGTTGAAATCGATGTCGGAGATACTGGCCACGGCGCGCTACGCGGTGGCGGAGCCAGCTGATTACAATAGCATTAGCTGCCAACAATGCGGCTCCGGCGACCGGCCGGACGAGCTGCTGTTGTGTGATAAATGCGATAAAGGATTTCACATGAAGTGCCTGAGGCCGATCGTCGCTAGAATTCCGATTGGATCGTGGCTTTGTCATAAATGCTCCGGTCAGCGACCAGCAAGATGTAGGGGAAATTTATTGGTTTCGTCTCTCGGTGAATGTTCTTCTTTTGAAAATTTTTGGTTTTTTTTTCCTCTGGAGATGTAAAATTTTGACAATGTAGGTTCGTTTGGTTGAATTTTAGGGCTTTCGCAGAAGAAGATAATTGACTTCTTTAGGATTCAAAAGAGCATTGAGGAGAAAGAGAAATGGAGGTCTACTCTAGGTGAATTTCTTTATCAATACTGTTTTTTGGCTTTGTTTCTTTTTGCATGTTTCTGTTTGTTTTGGTTTTTCATTTGTTGATTCTATTGATGTTTTATGACTGAAACTGTTTCAGGCTTCGTGCAGCCAATTTCTACTAAAGTTAATGTGCTTCTCGTTCAACTTCTGGCTAGAAAATCATATCAAACAAGTATGAGAACACCAATGCAATAACATAACACTAATGAACATTATTATCCCCCTCTGATAGAGAACAACAAACACTTGATAGATTCAATTTAATTTCAAACAGAGAAGGTTGCTTTAATCAAGAATTTAAGTTGCTTATCCTAGAAATTTGTGATAATTTAGACCTTTCATTGCAATTAGTAAACATGAAATTTCAATGAGCTAAGTATTCAGAAGAGCAATGTGAGAATCAAGAGTCTTAATCTTATATTGGTATGCATTCCTCCTTGTTCACTGAAACATGATTGTTTTTACATTACATTTTACTATAATGGCCTTCTATTAACTTAACCTGTAGTGATAGCCATCTATTGCATCGTAGAAGAAAACAATATGTAAGCATACATGTCAATAAGGATGCCAACTTTATACTGATCATGCTCAGTCAATTGCGTAATTAATGCCTGATAGCAGGTTTTGGGTTTTCTATCTGATGCAAAGCTGTTGGAATAAGACACGAGGCTTAGTTTTCTGAAGTTGCATGAGCAATCACCAAATTTGGCATTTATATGCAAATTTAAGCTAGATAAAGTATTAAGTACTTAAGGTGTTTTTCGGTATTAATAGTCTACCTTCTGCCATTGTTGTTTTTGTTACACTTTCAATTTTAATAATGCCGCTTTTCTGATGTCTGATTACATTGGACAATTTAATTAGTGTCCAACTGAACTTCTTTCCTTGCCATATATGACATATATCAATTAGTTTGGATTCTTAGAAGCAACTAACGCATCTAATAGCATGATGTTGATGTTTTATTGTAAGCCACCCAATAAAATCACCGAAAATATATGTTTACGTGCTAGGGCATTTAATAGTCTGTTATACTTCTCTGAGGTGGCTTTCAGGGATGTATCCTTACATTTGACAGATATCACAGAACACGTAAACTAAGATGTATCCTTACATTTGACAGATATCACAGAACACGTAAACTAACTCCTTATCCTAAAAAAGTGCACAGATCATATTGGAATATA
>JANKOE010000204.1:62412785-62424978 GCA_026284465.1 Erythroxylum citrifolium
TATTTAATTTGTAGGACAATGGTTTCCCAGTTGGTGAAGCACGAACGTATTGAAACTACTGTTGCGAAGGTTGCTACTTTTGTGCTTTGTCCTTCATTTCTTAGAGTTTTTTTTCATGCATTGTGTATTCAATATTTAAATGTTTTCTGTTTCGATTGGGATTTATGTTACTTTGATAAGGTTCCTTTTATGGTTTTTTTTTCCCCTTATAATCTTTGTAGAATATCAGATATTAGACTTAGAGATAGTTATAAGTAATACTTTCACTTCACAGGAGTTCTTCTTATTGAATTTTCCTACTGTTCTTGTAATTGGGAAAAAGATTGTTGATTTAACTTTGATGGAACATAGTGATGATTCTTTTGTGTTTCAGGCCAAAGAGATTCGACGACTTGCTGATAATATGGTACAAGTTGGAAAAGAGGTTAGTGCTTGCATCAAGTTAGTTATGTGATTAGCTTGCCTTCTTGTGATGATTTAATCATCAATAGACGTTATGAGTAATTGAAGGAAAACGGGACAACTAGAAAGGAAAGTGATGTTTCTAAATCTGGTTTTGATTTTAGCTTGTATTCCTTCAAAAAATTTGAGGATATTTAGAAGATAGGTTGGAAATGTTCAAAACTTTGGGAAACAAAGCGGACTTGGGAAACAAAGCGGTTGGATTTAGTTGTAGAACTAGTGACTATAATACATCCTAATTAAATTGATGGAAGTGACCATGATCTTCAATTGATGTTTCCTAATCTTATATGATGATTGGCAACTGCCTCTTTCTAGTTTCGTTAGATCTCGTAAGTGTAACCAGTGTGCCATTGCCGTACAAACTTGGACGGCATAAATCTGCATGTACTAAACCGAAGAGAGCGAAAAATTTATTGTGTAGATATTTTCCAGTATGAAGTCATATTTTTTGAAACAGTTGGACCCTTTATATATGAGCTTTAAATTTTAATACTTATGTTCTTCATGATAAACTTATTTTATCTTGAAAGAACCACAGGGTACCCTTTGTGCTGCTAGGCGTGCTGCAGGCTTTGTGAGAGGGGACGATGTTCTTCACAAGCTCTTTACAGAGCTAGCTTATCGTTACAAGTAAGTCTTTTGCTTCTTTCTTCCTTTGGTCTGACCATTTTAAATAATGTTCAAATTTGACTTCGTGTTATGCCTCACAGGGATAGAGCAGGTGGGTACACAAGACTGCTCCGAACTCGCATAAGAGTTGGTGATGCTGCACCAATGGCCTACATTGAGTAAGACCTCTATATCATCTTGAGATCTTTTTCCTCTAAGACATGCTTGTGCTCCATCTTGCTCTCGCAATTTGTCATTTAATAAATGGTAGTTAAAGCATAGTGTTATGTTGCTGTGTCATGGTGATTTCAATCAAATGCTTAGCTGAAAGTCCGTTATCGGATACGAATCAAAAAAATTCAAAATCAATTTGTCTTGGATCCTAGCATCTTTCTTTTGGAAGAACCATGTCACCTTATATGAATTAAGTTGAATTTGAGGGGTATGTCATCCTATATGAAACAACCTCTCTTTGAATCAGACGAAAACGGTCATTTAGATTGACATTTATGCGTGCACCGCACTTATATAGATTCTATAACTATATTTTCCATAAACGAGCAGGTTTATCGACAGAGAAAATGAACTTAGGCAGTCAAAACCTCCTACACCTCAACAACCACAGAGAGTTCCTTTGGATCCATGGACAAAATCTCGGCTTAGCAAGCAATTTGCTCCACCGAAAGAGGCAAAGAGTTCAGACCCTGAGATATGAAGCAGAAGCCACTGGGGGCATGACCATCTCCAAGCTCTTTTGAGGCTACATTTCCAGTATTCCGGTTACGGGTCAAAATTCACCAACCTCATTTATCCCAGTAAGCAGCATCTACTTTCCTGCCAAGACCATGAGATGAATAGATCAAAGCACAGATCAAATTAAGTTTTCCATTTATAACTAAAAGTGAATGATTCCTGTATAAGTAGATGTTCTATCCATTTTTGTCTTTGCAAATTGGAGTGAAATTTTGAAGCTGCAGGCTTGTCATTGTTCAACTACCCCTCCTGTTAAATCATTCAGATAACGTTGGTCCAATGGTTATATTCATAAATGCTTTGTCCAAGGAACTTGTACCGTCCTGTTATTGTATCTTGATGACCTAAGAATAAGCCTATGTAACACTATACTATGCCTGATCGTTGGAAACCATGAGCTCTAGTTTAGTTAAAAAAAAGTTTAATTCGTTAGATTCTTAAGATTTGATATATTATTAAATATAATTCTTAATTTATAAAAATTACTAATAATTCTTTTATAATTTTAATTTTATAACAAAAATTCTAATTTGTAACGAAAATTAATAGTAAGGAATAAATATTATAAAATCAAAATTATAAAAGTTTGTTGATATTTTTAAAATTTTAAGATTACGTGAATAATATATGAAATTATAGGAGTTTAGCGGAATTAAAAAAGCAATCAAGCCTCAAGTGAAGATGAGGACTTGAAAAGGCTTGAAATTGGATTTTTACGATTGATTTGAATGTTTGATTAAATTTTAAATCAAGTTTAATTTAACTTATTATCAATAATTAAAAAATTCAACAGATTCGGTGAGTTCCACCGTAAAAATCTTGAACCGATTGACTTTTCGGTTTGATTTAATATTTTGGTTTGATTTATTTTAATAACACTTTTAAAAACTGAACAACTTATTAATTAATCATTCAATTTATCAAATTAATTTTTATAAATCAAAATGAACTATTCATTTTTATTGAATAATTTTTTAATTAAACTTTGAAATTTTGGAGCTAAATCTAAATAAAACATATAATTTTTCAATTAAAAAAAGCATATAATTGTAATGTTAAATTAGATTATATCACACACAAAAATCCAATAACAAACAAAATAAATCAATTAACCGACCCACGAATAGCCTTTTAATTAATGAAAATTAGTGACTTGGCGTTGAAGCAATAGTAAAGGTGAGGCCTGCACGCTTGGTTGCTTGCAGGTCGAAGAGATAGTCCTATCTCATCTCATGCATGAGTTTGACTAGGGACATTATAATTACCATCTAAAAGTTCCCATCCACCAATAGTATTAGGGCACATCATCTCACTCTTCCATTTCATCAAAAGTAAACCCCAAAAATTTCATAAAAGTATAATTTTTATATATCATTTTGTATTTTAAGTTGAATAAGGTGAAAAAATATTAAAACAAATAACAATAAATAATTATTAAAACTTTTGTGAAATATATTAATTCTGATATCTATATTTTAAATAATATAAATTGTAAAAATTATTAGAAATTATAATGTTATTAATTTCGTTTTAAACCAATGTTAAATTAAATACGAAGCCACCGTCAGAAAATACTGGTCAGACTGAAGCAGTCAAATGATTAAAAAAGATTAGTTAACATTCACCTTTATTAAATATTTTAAAGAGTTTAGGGCAATATAGATAAAGATAAGAATTTATTTATTAATTTTAAATATTAAGTTGTGATTTAAATCATTATGATCATCACATCCAAACCGAAGTCCTACAATAAAGCAAAATCTGAGAATGTCTGATAATACGCAGCCTTATTCCGGTATAGTAAAGAGGTTGATTTAAATATTTGACCTAAAGTAAGCCTACCAGATTAAGCCTCTTAATAGGGCATCAACTTCTGGTGTTCATTATTACATTTACCAGAACAAAGGGTCCTAGGACCTACCCTTTTGAGCCATGAAAACAGAAGCTTTCAGTTTGATGCCAACCGAACAGATGAACAACCCCATTGTACTTTATCAGATGAAAACAATCATGTTCTCCCTAATCCTTGGATGGTTATGCCCCCCTTTTCTTGACCCATTTTGAGTCAGACAACCATCCCCATTACACAGTACCTAAACCTTGATACATTTGGCAATTCCAGAAACAGTAATACTGTCCTTAGAAGTACTGCACCAAAGTTTCACCAGAATCAATAGTTTCTGAGTTAAACTGTTCATACCACGTTTAAGAAAAGGAAGAGAAGGAAGTTGTGCAGATGTTTAGAATAAGAAAAAGTCTCTGGTTTATCTTCACTTCAAGTCTTACCTTTGGTTGCATATCTTGGCTTCGAATATACTGTACATTAAATTACTGTACAGATTACGACTCTTCCATTGTTAAAAACATTAAAAGCTCTTCTTTCTTTTTTTATTAATGTCTATCCATTTTTTCTTGTAACAGTCCACTTCTGCAAACTTGTATGTATATATACACAATGTTTCAGTTGATTAATTAATGCATGGTATACTGACAAAGGGATGGAGTAACAGAAGGATACGTAGCGATAGGTGCAAGGTTTGTGTCACTACAAAGAAGTCCCACCTTCTCTGTTTTTTTTAAAAATTATTTTTTGGGTTCCAACAGACATATCTAGTGGTATCTGTGATCTGTCAAGGTGGCAACTTCGTGTTTGGTCTAGATCTAGTTGAAGCCTTCAAAGCTAATGCTTGTTACATTTTCATGATTACTACTTATAACAATGCTTAGTCAGGGCCTTATATACAGTTCAACAAGATTTACTATTTAGGTTTTCCTATAATCGACCTGTTTGCTTGTATGCAAAGTAGGATATAAAAAGAGAGGATAAAATGAGGGAGAAGAACAAGAAAAGAAAAGAAAAGGGTTAGTGTAATTTATCTTTTTCGTTTTAATTCTCTTATTTTTTTTTGGAAAATTATTACTTTTTTTTTTGATAACTCAAGTTTCGGGCTTCACCCGACTATCATGGAACCTATGAGCCACCCACTTAGACTCATAGATAGGTAAATCTGGGTCTGATCTTAGATAGTATCAGAGGTACCTGCTCCTGAAAGATGAGCTATCATTAGGAAGATTACATCACCTTAAATAAAGGATGCTCCTCTTAATGCTGGAACCCACAACTTTCACACAATCCTCTCCCCTTTTCTACCGCTAGGCTACCCCTTGAGGGGCTTGGAAAATTATTACTTAATTTGCTATGGTGTTGTTTACCTGTTATGCAAATTTCATATATTTTATTAGTTTTTTCTTTTTTAATCTAAAGCAATGTATTATTGAAAATTTTAATTTCCACTAGATCGTTTGAGTTATAAAAAATGAAAAAAAATAGAATATGAAAGAAAAAATTAGAAAAAGTCTGAAATTTCTTATAATTTAACATTTTTTATTTCAATCCTTATATTTTAAAAACTCTCATTTATCTCTTTATAATATTATTTAGTTAAATTCATCATTTGATTTTAGTTCATTTATACCAACAAAACGATATTAAATTGACTTATTTTTTTATAATATTATTTAGTTAAATTCATTATTTGATTTTAGTTCTTTCGTATCAACAAAACGATATTAAATTGAAATTTAATAATTTCAATATTATATTTTTTCCTAATAAAGCGAGAACATATATCACAATTCGGGAACTTGATAAAAGATTTTATATAATAACTAAATGTGGGTGAATCCTACTTAGTAATTATTTCCTAACCTTGGTGTTTCTAAACCTTCTTATTATGATTTTGACCAGTCCGCTAAGTCCAGTAGTTTGGTGAGACAGCTTTTGAAAGCACTCTTAAACCAATATTACTTTTGCATTAAGAAAGTGTGATAAACCACATTCTCATTGCACATAAGAACCAAACTATATCAGAAGACTATGTAATGAATCTTAAACAAACGGAAGAAAAGCTTGCAGGTTAAAAAAGGAAGTGTTCAACTAATTAGACTGTTGGATTGCATTATCAGTCTGTTTTCTTACTGCTGATTCAACAACACTGAGAGCAGAGTAATCATGTTGCCAAATTTGGGTTATTGAGAAGGGACATTTGATCATCTTTTATTCCCTAATCCATTTCTATCAACCAAACCAAATTGTTTTCACTAACCTAATGCATCAACTACTTCCACATAATGATGATGCCTCACTTCAAATTTTCTTGGAGAATGAAAGCTGATGAAGATCATGTTTTTTTGGTGATAGCAAGAATTCCTGATCTGTTTGCTTTGTGTTAAAGTTACCATTCTTCTCTTGATGGTTTGCCTCAGAATGCATATCTATCCATCTTCTCTAAATAATGGTTAAAAAGTTTCTTAATAAATAGGTAAAAGAAATTATAATTTAAAAGAAATGAAACATTGCCGGAGAATAAGTATATAAACCCTAAATTTATTTTTGTTTAAAGAATAAGATTTTAAAAGAAAAGAGTAAAAGACACGAGTTTTTTTTATAATTTAACTTATAATTTTTAAAAATATCAAGAGAACTCATAAAATTTATTATTTTTAAACTTTCATTAAAAGATATTGGCATATTGACATGAACAAAACAAATGAATAATCAAATATTACCGATATGAAATTTCAAGTCAAGACTTAAACTTAACTCGGCTCAATTGAATCCAACACAAACCAGTAATTTAAAGATAAATCTTTCAAACGTCATAATAACATTCAAAGTTTTGAACTTTGGACCTTCGGCACTATTAAATGATTATACTCAAGAGTACCTCAAGTAATGCACGTTGGTCTTTTAAGAAAATCTACACTTAATCACAACATCTGGTTAGACTTAACTTTGCAGAAAGACCATGCCAACCTTGATTGCTTAGGTAACTTCCAAAAAAAAAACTTGGATTGCTTAGGAATAAATACCAAGAAAAGAATATGAAAGTATCTGAAAGGAACATTCACAAAATAAGCGGAAAAAAAAATGGAAGAGTAGGTGAGAACTAAAAATAATCAAACAGAAGTCTTATAGGAAAATTCGAATGGAAGTTACTTTGTCTATATTGACACTCTTCATTCCTTACTCTCAAACTGTCTTATGCTCTTTCTCCATTACCTTTCTATTGGATAGAGTTTCAGACATCATCATAGGTTTTGCTTCATCAACTTTTCTTTCCTCTATCTCTCTGATGATACCTCTTTGGAAAATGGATCACGTTTCCATCCTGATTCTGTTGATTATGATTTTCCTTTTTTTTTCTGGTTTCATGAAGCATAATGACCAAAGTTCTTGATTATTGCAAAACTTTTGTTGGAAAGTTTGAGTCTTTTATCTTTAACAATGTCCAATTTTCTTATCTTGTTAGTACCATCTTGCTAGTTTTGCTTCATTAAACTAGCAACTTTCTTTTCAATCATTCTGGTGAAGAATGATGATATCTCATCATCTTCAACTTTAGCTATAAAGAGAAGAAATCAATCATTCACTATTGTCTCTTTCTTGTTTCTATTCTTTTTCCTATGAAAAAAGTTGTTTTTTTGATGTTTTTGCAGCTCAGATGCTGCGGCTCTTCTGTTGCTGAAAATTTGGAATGAGGGGAGCAATGGGCAACAACCTCGGTTCTGTTGAAACAAGACACAGACTATCTGCATCAATGTAAAGTCTCAGCTTTTTCCATATATTTTCACTGAAAATTGCTTGAGCATAGGCCATGTTTCATTTTACTTCTCATGCACCAGTAGCCACAGGAATTATCATAAGAACTTGTTTTCTGGATGGGTTGAGAACCTGAGCATTATAGAATTTATGTTTTCTCTGGAAGTTAGCTATTTTGATCTGCCAGGCATAGTTTATTGCAAAGTACTTTGGATTCAAGATTGGCCCAGATCCCGTCCCTTTCATTGGTTTCACCTTGTCTAATCTATGTTCTGAACAATTTCTTCGTTAATTCTGGGTTAAATGCGGCCTATATGAAGATAGGTAGAACAGTGAAGATCTTCCACATGTTGAATCAGAGTATTAGTATAACCAATTGTTTTTTTTTACACACAAGCATCTGAGTTTAGTTTGTATCCAAGCATATCTGGTTCCCTGATTTGTACATTCTTGAAACCTGATCTCTGGCTTTTTGGAAATGCAATTATGTGAAGCATGAGGTCTAGCTAACATCAAAGTATGAATTGATGAGAGTTTGCTATTCGTACATTATTACTCAATGCATTTCCTGTTGCATTATTAGTGATCTTCGTGTTCCTCTTGAATTCTCACATTCTTTCAATTGGTAAACTTCCGTAAGCAGAGAAGACATATACAAAAGAAGGATACAGAAAGGTAAAGTCAAAGGTTCTGAGAAACCATACCAAATTTCCGGTCACGAGAGGAGCTCATGCTGCAAGGTTTCTCCATTGAAACTTATCCTCGTGGTCATCATTTGTGGAACCATTGTGACCCTCTTACATTCTCCAGAAGTTGATCATTTTTCAGGCTCAACATCAAGGTACACAAGGATCGTGAATCAGTTTTTTCAAGCTCTGTGATTTTCTTTCTGAAACTGTAGTTTCCTCAATAAAAAGAACCACAATCCTTGGAGTTAAGAATGGAAAAATGCCAATCTCGTCTGAGTAGGATATTTGTTGTCTTGTTTTGGGATAAATTTTATGTCATTGTCACAGTTGTTGGATAGTTTTCCTTGCAGGATAGAGTTATGCTAGTATTTTCTTCTCAGATATGTTACTGTCATGTTTATCTTTCAGACAATGTCTCAAAATTCAAGGTGCCAGAGAGCTAGACAAGTGTTCTAATAGTAACGATCCACACTTTCGTTGATAAAAATCTTAATGCAGGCCGAATTTCGTCAACCGCTGGATATGGGGAGGGTTGGAACAACGATATGTCTCAGAGTTGGATACAAATTGGCTCGATGTTATGAAGGCCATTGAAAAGCTAAGTGAGCAAATTGACTATCAGGGAATTGGTCTGTTGAACTTCAATAACAGTGAAGTGAGTCAATGGAAACAGCTTATACCTGACGCTTCCCACATTGTTCTCCATCTGGACTATGCCGATAAAAATGTGACTTGGGATACTTTGTATCCGGAATGGATCGACGAGGAGCAGGAAGCAGAAGTTCCCGTATGTCCATCTCTACCAAAACCTGAAGTGCCAAGAAAAAGACTTGACCTTATTGCTGTGAAGCTGCCTTGCAGGAACGAGGCGAATTGGTCGAGAGATGTAGCTCGATTGCACTTGCAGCTCACGGCGGCGAATCTTGCAGCCGCTGCCAAAGGATCTTATCCTGTCCATTTACTTTTCGTCTCCAGGTGTTTCCCAATACCAAATCTTTTCACTTGCAAAGAACTTGTTCTAAGAGAAGGCAATGCCTGGTTGTACAAACCAAACTTGAATGTTCTGAGACAGAAACTCCAGCTTCCAGTTGGCTCCTGTGAACTTGCACTTCCCTTCAGAGATAAAGGTCAGATTGTTACTCCAGCTTCTTGCTTCATTTCCACATTGATACAGAAGTAATAGCTTTTGCATGTATGAATTCACAAGCATACACTCAAACCATACATTTAAGTGTTAGTGATACACCAGACAAGTGAACACACCCTCAAATTATCAGAAGTAACAAATTCTAATACCATCTTTCATTATATCAGAGAGAGTTCATTCAGGGAACCCGAGGCGTGAGGCATACGCTACAATTCTTCATTCTGCTCATGTTTACGTCTGTGGAGCCATTGCCGCAGCTCAGAGTATTCGCCTGTCAGGATCCAACAGAGACCTTGTAATACTTGTTGATGAGACAATCAGTGTTTATCACAGAAGTGGACTTGAAGCAGCAGGATGGAAAGTCAGAACAATTCAGAGAATTAGGAACCCAAAAGCTGAGAAAGACGCATATAATGAATGGAACTACAGCAAGTTTCGGTTATGGCAGCTGACAGACTATGACAAGATCATATTCATTGATGCAGATTTGCTTATACTCAGAAACATTGATTTTTTGTTTGGCATGCCAGAAATTTCTGCAACAGGAAACAATGGAACTCTTTTCAACTCAGGTGTAATGATCGTTGAGCCTTCAAATTGCACATTCAATCTCCTGATGGAACATATCAATGAGATTGAATCCTACAATGGCGGAGACCAAGGTTACTTGAATGAGATCTTCACATGGTGGCACAGAATTCCAAAACACATCAACTTTTTGAAGCATTTCTGGATTGGTGATGAAGAAGAGGTTAAGCAAAAGAAGACTCAACTCTTTGGTGCTGAGCCTCCAATCCTCTATGTCCTTCACTATCTTGGTGTGAAGCCATGGCTGTGCTTCAGGGACTATGACTGCAACTGGAACGTAGACATATTTCAGGAGTTTGCAAGTGATGTTGCTCATGAAAGGTGGTGGAAAGTTCATGATTCAATGCCTGAGAACCTGCACCAGTTCTGTCTCCTGAGATCAAAGCAGAAGGCACAACTTGAATTTGATAGGCAACAAGCTGAGAAAGCAAACTACACAGATGGACATTGGAGAATCAAGGTTAAGGATCATCGTCTTAAGAAATGTATTGACAATGTATGTTCATGGAAGGGTATGCTGAGACACTGGGGTGAAACAAACTGGACTGATGATGAATTCTTCACTCCAACACCACCTGCCATAGCCACACTGACACAATCACTCTCTGATCTATGAGCTAGTATCTTCTTCCATTTGCAGATTCAGACATGTGGGAAGTGAATCACACTGAGTTCACAATGAGGAGGTTTCCTTCTGGTTTTGTAAATTTTTTTCTCAAACCATCAAGAGTTGGTAGGGCAACTTGTTTCAGGATAGGAATCATAAACTTGAGCCCCTTTTGAGGCTAGAGATCATATCCGATCTTTACTTGTACTAGAATTTTTAATTATGTCATTTGACAAAAGAATTGATGTTTCATCCTGTTATTTTCTTTTAAATCACACAAAATTTCCATTTCAGCTTTGCAATAAAAGCTCAAATATGATATAATCCAAAATTAACAAGTCAAATTTTATTGAACCAAAGTTTAGAAATGAAAAATCAGGTTGGGCCAAATTCTTAAAACATTCGATAGAATGAAGAGTGTTCTTTTAATGTTTATTTCCTCTTTGATTTTGGAACTTTCTCTCCTAAAGAAGTCTGCAAGTTTTTGCTTGAAAAGGATCAGATCACTTGTTCCACTTTTATTGTTCCAACGCTGTTCCAACTTATCTCATCCACATATTTATGTGGGACTTACATAAATATGTAGATGAGATACAGTCCAGATCCTTTGTCCAATATTATGGTGTCTTATTGTGTTCAATAAATCTCAGCTATTTATTTATGTGAGGTCCGCATGGGCCCCGCGTGGGTCCCGCAAAATAAATGGCTGAGATTCCATGAGACAGAATAAGACAGAGTAAAACTGGACAGAGAATCTGGTTTCGATGAGATAAGTTGAAACAGCAAAAGTAGAACAACATACACCTCCCTTAAAATGCTTGTAAATTGAGTTCATGGACTTACGTAAATATGTAGATGAGATAAGTTGGAACAGCAAAAGTGGAACAACATACATCTCCCTTAAAATACTTGTAAATTGAGTTCATAGTCACTCATGATTAAGTTTCATAATCACCAGAAAGCACAGGCCCATCAGATTGGGCTGTTGAAGTTCAATAAAAGCTTAACAGGCCTTAGAGAAAGGATTTTGCACTTGCTACTTTTCTTCTTTGGAATTGAAGTCACGAAGGAATACAATATATATATCAATTTTGATGTTGAATTTAATCAAATTTGAATTTTCGACTATGAACTTAATTCATGATAAATTTAATTTTTTTCTTAATTTTGAATTAAGTCTAGCAAATATAAATTAATTTTATAAAATTATTTGAATTGACTCACGGAAAATTTCATCCAATTTGATTGATAATGCTCTGTTTCAAGATCTAAACATTAATTGAGAAGAGAATTAACGACGGAATTCTTTTTGGTTAACGAATAGTATGTTTGCAGTTCTGATCTTGCTTATGAATATGTTCTCAAAAAAATTATTGAAATTGAGTCGATCAAATTTATATATTTAAGTTTTAACCTAAATTTAAATTTGACTAAAATAAAATCTGCTTGTTGACGTTTTATAGAATTAGTTGAATTCAAAAAATTTATTAAACTCAAGTCTATCAAATTTAGTTATTTAAAATTGAACTTAAATTTAAATTTGACTAAGATAAAATTTATTTAATAGCGTAGAGTTTATTATTAAACGAGTTTCTCGATAAATCAATAATACGAAATTTGGATAAATTCAAAAGACTCCTTCCAAAATTCCCAAGTCAAGAAGACTTTTGAAAGGTTTGCCTTAAATCACTCCTAAAAGGGCTACAATGTCAATATTTCATACAAACTGATAT
>JANKOE010000204.1:62665819-62687013 GCA_026284465.1 Erythroxylum citrifolium
AGAAACATCTTTTTCTGGTTTTCTTAATATGGTTGTGGTTTTTTTATTTTTTAAAATATGACAACACAACAATAAGAACCAAACAAGTTTTAACTTAAAGTTTTATTTTTAATAAAAACCACAATCAAAAATAAGAAAAAAAAAATGAAAACAAACCACCCCTAAAAGAAGTCTTTGAAAAATGCGAAACCTGATTCTGCTTCATTCTCAATTAATCTTTAAATGATTGTCCTAGTAATAAGTAATAACCATGGAAAAGAAAAACAAATTTGCTTTGGAAAGCTTTTGATCTTTCGATATGTAAACGTCCCGTCTCAGGATTGACTGATGTAAAGGACAGGTACAAGTCCAGCCATTTTTCCATCTCTTCCGGGTCGTTTCTTCTTGACCTGCCATAACATGTTCAGATTAAGCGATTAGCCACCTACACGAAGTCCTAAAGGCAAAACCTGAAAATCTCTCTAGGTCCTAGCTTGGCAGTCTTTGGGTTTGGATATGATCGGTGGCAAAGAAAGAACAGTAAGAGGACTAAGAGAGAAAAACTGAAAGAATATGCAATGTGTGGGTTGTCAGCTTAGTTTTAAATTGCCATCTGGGATTCTAGTTACGATCATAATCTTATGAAGGATTGTAGCATGAAGAGGATAGGTTAGATGTAAATGTAACAAATCAGGGTAATAGAAAATGAAAGAGAGTGTGTTGTCGGGATATGTTTTGAGACATGAAATATTAAAAACCAAAGTATGCTCCAACCATTTCAGAAAACTTACATAGAACCATCCATCAACTTCATACTCGATTTCGAGCTCTTCACCTGCTGTTAAGTTAAGCTGCAAGTAGGAAAACTGTATTTTAAGCAATATCTGGAATCAAGTGTAAATAATTCTAAGATCTTATTTCTTTAGACAAAGGATCGGGAATTCATATAGTCTGACCCGAATTGTGAAACTTACCTCATCATCTCCACCGGCAGTGAAGTCATATAGTGCTGATCCGAATTGTGGAGTCGCAGAAGAAACAGGTTCCTCATCCTGAAACTCATAGCTCGGAGGTTCATAATTCTGACGGCCAGCCAAGGGGTTCTCAAATGACTCGTATCTTTGCAAGACAGCTGATTCGTAGGATGGAGGCTCTTCCCTTGGCTGAAAATGATTCAACATCAGCTCAGGTGCAAGATAAGTAACTGTAAGAAACTAAGGTATGACAGGAATTATGCAGCTCTTAATTATACATGTGAATTATAAGATACAGATTTTACCGGTGTTTGAGACTTTCCATGATCCTTTTTCTGTGAACTGAACAATGAAGGGTAGTTCATTCCTCCATAGTGGAAAGACATTGAAGTATCAGCTGATCCTGTTGAGTCTGGGGAAGATGAGCCAGATGACCTCACATCATCTTCCTGCAAATCCAACCAACTGCATTAGTTTAGAAGCTCACGACCACCCTAAAATGGAAGAAAACAAAGAGTTATCTGCAACAGTTGTACCTCCAATTCGGATGGCTCTAAAAGGGTCTTGGCCCACATATCATCATACCCAACTGAAGGTCTGGCAAAGATGTTCTCTTCTTCCACATCAGGAGCATCAGTTCCATTTCCAGCAATAAATTCGTTGACCTGGCATGGAAACACAAAACAACTTAATGATCATTAATCATGGATTTCATTATCACAATAAATGATATAGATCTTTTATTTGATAAGAATATCATTATGTGAAAAGTGAAGGAATATTCTTACCCTGTTCATTGCAGGAGCATTGTTCTCTAGCAACCCATCGTCCCCAAGGTTTGCTGCCCAGGCATTAACCAGATCATCGTCCAGGGTATCAGGCTCAATAGGTGCTGGTTTAGACTCATAAATGAGTTCAGAAATTCCAGTGGCGAAAGCTGGATCATTAAATCCAGTTGATGCGTTTATGTTGTGCTTTGTGCGGTAGTTGTCAATAAGTTTAGCACTGCCAAGTATATTTCATAGTACAATAATACGACAGGAGAACTGAAAAATAGTTTGAACATATCATGGAACTCAACCACAGCTGCTAAACAATCTTTTATTCTTACCTTATTGGCCCCAAAGGAAGATACTTCGCTCTTGGAATGTAACAGAACAGCGAAACAAGATCTAGCAACTTCTCATGCGTTTCGTAAAGTTTCTTCAGCTCTTCGTCAGTCCATTCCTTACCTGCATTATCATGATAGCGAATGTCCCTGCATAATGACAATATTTACTGAAACCCAGGAAAAGGAAACTGTAACTTCCACAGAAAACAGATTCAGGCACTTACTTGATCAGTTCATCTTGGGCTGTGTACATTTCATCCAACACCATTATCATTGGACTGATTAAAACTCCAAGGCCAGTACCACTAGCTCCTTGATCTTCCCCATTACTAAAATGCAATTCTGATAATTGGGACTGTTCTCCACCAAGTGCCAAAGCATTTAACAACTCATAGATTTGTAGCCTAAAGGGCTCACCAGATCTAATGGCCATGGTCGTTAGGGCTTGCGCAGCAACAATGCGGACCTATAATGAGACTCAAACAAAGGAGAGAACGAAAATAAATAATGACCAACAATAACAGGAATACTTTTCGTATCACGGTATCGAGTTAAACTTCAGTTACTAAAGCTTTCAGTCTTATATAGTTGAGAAGATCAATTTGAAGATTTTCTACTAAATTAGAGACTGGTATGTAAGAATCTAGTTCACATAGACAATGGTCAAACTCCATCTGATAATAAACTGCTGCTGCATAACAAGTTATGGAGGCAAGTCACCTTTTTAAGTGTGAAATATTTTAGTACTCAACCTGGTCCGAATCAAACCGAACTCAAATTTTTATGAAAATCTAATCCAATTAAAGTTTGAGCTTGTTTTTCTAAGGTGCAACCGGATTTAAGATCAAGTTCAAACTTATGAATTAAATTCGAACTCAAGTTTGGACCTTGTAAGGCAAAAGTCCAACTTGACCTATTGCCTGTTGCCTTAGCTGAGACGTTGAAGTTGGAAAGTACATTGATGGAACAAACTGTACAAATACGTAACACATGAAAAAGTTGAATGAGCAGTTTGGAATTTCTTTACATTTTGTTTTCATACTTATTCAAGCCAATGCAAAAGGTGTTTTAGATGGAAAATAATACCTCCCAGCTCCCACTAAATGCACACCTTTGAAGTCGAGTCAATGCACTAGCCAGAGTGGGGTTACGGGAGTTGGCAGCAGCAACCATTTTATCTGGATCTAACAGCATCAGTGCAGTACCAGGAGGGGTTGAAGATTCCCAGGCATATTCATTAGCAGCATAATTTGCATTTTCTCCAAGGAACCATACCTGTATGTTCATCCTTTAAAGATATTAAAATTTGGGTTTAACTAATGCAAAACTACTCTCTGTTGCATTTCTTGAACCAACTATAGAGTTTCTATGAAGAATAAGTGTAATATGTGCAAGATTCTTACTGCTGCTTGGACTAATCGCTGCAATGCCAGAGCTGACTTTGGATCAGATGCAGAAACCCTATCTACTGACGTAAGTCCTAGCACTGATCCAGGCTGTGGAGGTGGTAGATCAAGAACTATAGTGACTGCTTCTAAAGCTGTGTGTTTTCCTTCAGGACCGGCTCCAATAAGGCATGTCTACAAACAAAAGTCCATCGACTTAATCAGCATTATCTATTGTAATCAGTTTCTACGTCTAATTGATTTTGCTTTTCAAAATCAGACAATTAATGAATCTAATCTAAAGTTAAAGCATACTTTCCAGAGTAGTTGTAAAACGTCAGCATCAATCTTTCCTGGGACTTTTGTAGCAAAGATCCTTGCGATTTCAAGCAGAGTAACAGCCATACCTGGAGTAGCCTGGGGAATAAATAAACGACAGAACTACAATTCACAACTTTGCCTAAACATCACAAAAATAAAATGAAGTCTCTTTGAAAATCATAACTAGGTTGGAATAAGCTTCAATGAATCCGAGTTCAGTTTTTTAATACTTAAATTCGTGTCAAATTGTATTTCGATAGTATGGTTCTGTTTTCCGCCGTTATTTCCTGATAAAATTATAATCTTAAAAGTGTGAATTTCAGTCCAATTACAAGCACTTGAGACTTGATTGAATTTGATACGAAGTTGGCTTGCACTTGTAAGATGAATTCCATACCTTAAAACGAGCATGTAACGTAAGTAAAACATCATTTACTATTGTTGCTGGCCAAGCAGGATCAGAAAGCTCTGATGCAATAATGGTTTTTAGTTCTTCAAACGATTCATGTGGACTTTGCATCCATATTAGTGCCTTGATTACCATTGCTCGAACATAAGCACACTCGCATGCTGCAGTTGTCCGTACTACCTCCATTAAAGAAGCTAGCAAGTTCGGGACTGTATCGTAGGCAACTGTTACACTAGATTTTGCAGCTTTTCCAGCACCTAAACATGCACAGAGAGGAGGGAAAAAGGGAAGAAGACTGCATTGAGGTAAGCATCACTAAAGGGAAACTTCACATATCGCTTATAAACTATGTACATAAACTACAGAATGCTGATACTCAAGGGCATTCCACGGAATGGTCACGTTGGAAAGGGAATTTCTGTAAACACGAGGAGAAATGATCGTATAAAAAATCAAACTCATTTATAGTTAAGGTTGGAACGGAGAAGACACTGAAAATGAAGCTAAAGAGAAGTGACATTAAGTTCCCAAGGCCTGACCATATAAATCGTTAAAGAATCAAGAAAAGAAAATAAGGGAGACAGAAGAATATCAATACAAAAATTACCTGGTGCATATGGGTTTTCACTAAAATCTGAATCATCTGTAGAAACATTAACCTCTTCATCAATGTCGTCATAGCCCAAAGAAAAAGCAGCAGCACGACTTCTTCCCATCTCCTGAACAACTCTTGCTGCAGCATGAAGCCCTGGCCTTGAGAAACTACGGAAAGAACTCTCCAACCTATTCAATCAAAGTAATAGAAGGAAAAAGAAAAAAAGGCATAACTCTAACCAATGTTTGATCGAGTTTATAAACCAGCATCTAAGAAGTCTATCTAAATTCAGCTAAACAAAGTTAGACGTTGGAGAGACAGAAGAATAATGTGCTCAATCGACCTCCTTAGCACAAGTTTCAGGAGAGTTTGCGGCTGCCTCGTTTTTTGAGGAATGTCTTTCGAACCCTTTGATTTCTTGTCTTCCGGCAACTTCATAACCTCTCTGCTTAAGTTGTACCACCCTACAGCCCTCTCTTCGGTCCTACAAGTACATGTGAGCAGAATCAGATGTTGCGGAAGTAGCCAAAAAGGCAAAAGAAGCCAAGGCAAATTTAGATTGGTATCGGTTTCATTTCACCACACTATCCATTTTAGCTTATTACAGTTGCGTAACAGCCTGATAGAAGAAAGACAAAGTAGTGGCAGAAGAATTTCAAGCCATCAAAATACCTAAACAAATGCAGCAGGAGAAAAAGAAATTACCTCTCTGAGTTGTCATATTTCCCTAGCAAACATAAGATTGCTTCAAAACAAACTCTTTCACTGGGATCTACGAGCAGTTGATGAAGAATTGATTTGAACTGAGATTTCATGTCAGGCCTTTCTGAAACAGAAATTTCAGTAAGCCGAAAGATACTTGTAGACCCCTATTCAAAGAGATAAAATGTACTTACCATCCAATGCACGGGCTCTACATATTGAATGGCACAACCTGGCAAGTGCAACTTTGGCAAGTACATCATCCAAATGGAGGGCATGAAGCAGCTTTTCTGAAGATCAAAAGTTTTTACAATGTTACACCAACCATGAAATGAGATTGTAGTCTGCCATAATAAATTCCATAATGCAGGTCTTCTGCAAACACAACTAGATGTTTAACAAGATATGGTCCCTGACCCTGACAACAAAATCAAATCATGCAGATTCTAAGTTGACCAGAAAAAAAGTGCTCTATTCTATGATAAGGGAGATTTCATGGCAAAATTTAAGAGTAGATGACCTAAAAAGAAGTTGCATGCATATGAAATGGAAAGCAAGCAAACCTCAGTGACCAAATGTTTCAGAACTTTGACTGAAGGACAGTGGAACTAGATAATTGAAACAAACTTAAAATAGCATAAAGCAAGTAAAATAAGAAACCAAACACGTAGCATGTCAACTCAAAGTGATACGCTAATGGTAATTCTTATCCTTTTCTTTTTATTTTAATAAAAATGTTATTATTAGCTGAAAGGATTTGAGAAGCATACCTATTGGTTGATCTAGCTTTCCTGCAGAACAATCAGATGAAATCATCAGGAGATATTATTTCCAAATCTTATACCTTTAAAGAAATCTAGTCTCATGGTGAACAAATATTCTTTTAATATAGTTGATAGACAAATACCAAATGTCATCGCAACTGCATAAGGGTCTTTTGTTGCCAACTCAGAGAGAATTCCTAAAGCATGCCTCACAGCAACAGGATCAGGGCAGAAAACCCTACGGAAAAACTGCAAATTTAGCTTTCCATTCATCAGAAATAAGAAAACCCTACTTAAGAGTTCAAAATGAAACAAAACATATAGCGATCGAAGACAGCAGCAAAACTTACGAGAGAGAATGTCATTTCCATTGTTTACGCGTCACACATATGCATATGCAATAAATACGTGAAACTAGCTAAAACAAGATAATAATCAAACAAAATAAAGGAGCTAGAAATTCAAGATTAAGGCAAAAAATGTACCCCTGTGCAGCGCGCAGAAGAAATGCTGGGTTTCCAGGATCTAAAGGTAGTCTTCTCAATGCACTTAGAGCAGCATATTGTAAATTGCTCCGAATGGTAGACTAATTAAGAAGAGAACAAGTCCCACATAATAAGCAAACAGATATTGGATTACAGGAGCCGAGACAGTAGATATTTCTATTTACAGAAGACAATGAGGGTGAAGAAAAATAACAAATGCATCGAATGGCCATACGTTGCTCACTTAAAAAAGGCACCGCGTTGGAGAAAAATATACCTGTTTTTTTGTACCAACACTCTAAAATCATATCGTATATTAACAGAAAATTTGTTTATCATGAAGGGAATGTCATGAACCCTTTCTGTGATTGCAAAACTAGGATTATCATCTTGTGCATGGAGATCCATGTATATAGAAGTAGTTCTAATCATAAGTTGATGCCTTTACCTCCTTATCACCAAATTTTATTCCAAGTACACCTTTCTTTCGTTTTTGTAGGTTATCACCAACCTGAAAACCGTAACATATGAACATGATACTTTTGATCATTATTATTTCACATTGAACTAATTATAAAAAGCACAGGTAAGAAAGTAAAATTCTTAACGAAACAAGAGATATCAAACTTTATAATTCACAAGGTTTACTTGGAGATGAGTACAGTTCAAGTTATTCATGCATTTCAACAAACTTATTTTGGATGCTATTCTGAAAGATTAAGAATTACTAATGTGGGACTACTGCTGCTTTTTGATCAACAATGTTATATAACCCTTTCCAAGGAGAGACTTTGCTAGTTAATCCTTTTGACAAAATCAAAATCTTAAATTAGTTTTGTAAATTACTAACAGAATCGAGAGTGACATCTACCGAGAAAAGGTTTTTGAAACCTCATCTTTAAGCTTGAGGGACGTTGTTAGGTGGTCAAATAAAATGTACACATGCTTGTTCAATTTCAAAAGAAATTTAAATTCACTACTTCTCTTCGCTTGCACCAACTTCCCCCAACACTAAAACAAGGTGTTACTAAAATGAAAAATGGGTTACTTTCTTGTACCAAAGTGATCAAAAGCCATTCCAGGATTTATGCACTCTGAGGAAGAATTATGACTCAAAATTTTATGATGCAGATACACAATATGGTGTGTATCATCCTCGAAAACATCAACAGCTGAAAGAACGGATAAAACCTGCTCAAGAATGTCAAATACAATCTCGTACTGTCTGGATAAAATTTCAGCATTGCTTGAAGGAGCACAAGTGAGAGCTTTCAAAGCTTGCAGTTTACGTGCATGAACTGAAAGGAAACAAGATAAATTTAAAGTCAAAATCAATAATAAGATTGTTAAAAGAATGTAGAAGAAATCACTCATAACTATTGTAGTAATTTATGAAATATCAAGGGACGTAAAATTCTAATATATTTAATCACTCATAATAATTTAACGTAAATTTTCTATTATCAATTTTTATTTTCTATGTTGACACAATATTATTTATCTTTCAAAGAGAAAAAGAATAGAACTTTACAATTTTTAATATATAAGCTTACACTTTTTAAATGAACCTCAGGAATATACAATCACAATAATCATATCTAGTAACAAGACACAGGTTTTTTACATTGAACCTTGCAATGCCTTAAAAAACACAACTTACTTCCCAGGATATCCTCAAATAAAAGGTTGAAGTATTTTAGACTTTGGGGACTATATGTTGTCTAAACAAGTATACAATATTACTATAACCAAGCCAAACATAAGACTTTCAGTTTCTGCCAACAGTTCAATCATTAAAGGAGTTTGAAATAATACATTACATTCAACATTAGCATTTGTAGCCTCGGCTGAAAGTTGTTGTACAATTCGCGGCACAACATCAGCCCTGGTCACCCCTCCACTAGCATCAATGTCAGCTAGAGCATCCCAGTTCGGAGTTGGGATTCCACCTCCTGAGCTTAATCCTTGTGAACCAGTATCTGCTAATATTCTAGCCAAGTAATAAAATACATACCGTAGCACAGTTCTATCTTCACATTGTTGATTAAGCTGTATGTTATGAAAAGAACTTATTTTACTGGCACTGCTTCACTTGGCCTCTACTTCCCAATATAAAGAATGGTGCATTTCATAGTTCAAAACGATAGCTAGGCACGCACTAAAAGGTAATCGTATCTTCAATCACTAACACAAATTTTCCACAAGAGAATGCATACGCATACCATGAGAAGAGAAGGTGCCAATGCCGGGTCAACTGAATTGTAGACAGCGAGTTTGGGGAACACTCTTTTAATTAATAGCTTCTGAGAGCTTTTCTGCTCAGAAATTATGAAAAAGATACACAAAATTAGTAGAGAACAATTCCGAAATCATATACGTAAATAAAAACTCAAAAAACAAAAAAGATTAATTACCTGATCAGACGTTGCAGCGAGCTCATGAAGATTCCTAGCTAGTAATGCATATGAAACAGGCTGAAGCGATAAAAAAACTATTTCCGTAACCAAAATCCAGAAATCGATCATACATATATAAGCACATACATACACAAACGCATATATTTACCGTTCGTTTTTGTTTTTGAGGCCTGATGTTGCCTTTGATAGGGTGAAAAGCAGCTTTAGCAGCCGAAATAGTATCATTTTGCAACTGCATAAGAGCCGCTCTCTTCGACTTCCTCTCTCCCAGCATAATCTTCCCGCCAGAAGACGACGAAGCCGGCAAAGGTGGCCGTTGCTGCGTAGCCGAACCCGCATTTGATTTATTCGACGACGCTGGATCCGACGTCATCAGATCCATCAGAGTAGTCCCCTGAGACGATTCCTACACGTACTCCGAAACAAATAGACAGCAAGTGAATCAAAAATCCACGATATTCCTAGAAAATCTAGAAGTTTTCCTGGATAATGAGAGAAAGAGAAAGTTACCGTCATTGCTTGGGTGTGTTTGGCTCTGAGTTTCGCGCTTGTACTAGTACAAAAGACATCAAGGAGTAACTGTCACGCCGAGAAAGCATGCAGTATATACGTGAGAGTTATTGGGTGCATTACCAGGCAGCAACTGTAATGACCTCTATGATGACGTGGCTCCAATATAATGCGCCATGTCAGCCAGCGGGGTTTGAATTGTTTAAGCTACGGGTAATTTAAGGAGTCCAGATCCTCTGTCCAATTTTATGGCATCATATTCTGTCACATGAATCTCAATCATTTATTTATGTAAGCTTCACGTGAATCCCGCGTAAATAAATGGCTGATATTTATGGGACAGAATAAAACACCATAAAACTAGACAAAAGATCTTGTCTCTAATTTCAGGTGCATGCCATTCCTAAGATGGCAATTAGTTGATAACTTGATATGGAACCCAAAATTTAAATTTCAATGATCAAATTTAAGTATAAATTTGAGTGTAATAAAATATGATTTAATATATTAATTTTATATCAACTTTTTTTTTTGAAATGCAATTTTATATCAACTTAAACTTGTGAGATTCAAAACTTTTCTACCAAGTTTATAAAAAATTGTTAAATAATATTTAAAAGGAGAATGAATATTATCATGTAAAAAAGATCATTTTAAAAAGAGACGAATTTTGAAAAGCGATGAATTTATATAATGTTTTAAAAATTGAAACGGAACTTAAATCGGTAAGACAAAATATTTAAGGTTTAAAGATTCGATCGTCATAAAACTGGCTAAAGATTTAAAATAATTAAAAAATTTGAAATATGATTGAAAGATATTGTTTTTAGTCATCAAAGAACTTGAAGTTTAATTGAAAAAAGAAATTATTTAATAAAATTAATTAATTAATTTAAATTTATAAGAAGTTAAAAAATTGACTGATTAATTAATACACTGATCGATTTTAACAACAAAAGTTATTAAAATAAATCAAACTAAAAAATTAAAAACTGAACCGAAAAATTGGACGATTCAAAGATATACGGTTGCACCTATTGAACTGGTTGATTTTTTAATCAAATTTATCAGTTTTATAAAATTATGAAAGGAAAAATTATACAACATTTTTTAGGATTTGAATTTATAAATTAAATTAAATTTTATATTTAACTTACACACCCTTACAAACTACTAATATTAACTACTAATATTTTAACTCAGTCTCGTGGAAATTGTAGACCATAAATGAAATATTTACAAATTAATATGAAATTTGTTTATTTGAATTTTTTATTCTCTAAAATAGTTATTTCTTTCATGTCAAAAATGTTTTTTTTCCCTAAAAAGGAATGATTGTAATTTGTAAACCCTAATTTGGGCTGAGCCCGAAATTGAGTCTTGAGCGGAAAAGGTCTCTCTAGTTTTTGTAATGTTCTGACATTCTCGGTCTACGAGACCCACCCTTAACCCCTCAATTTCGGACTCCACTCGCCACCGCCACGGCACCACCCCCACTAGCCGATTGCCGGCCGGAGCTTCAGTTCCCGGCGGACCTGTACGGGTTGACCGCCCCTCGAAGCCGGGAAATCCAAAGTCGCACTCTTATCTTCGAACAAGCCTTGTTTGAATCTTCATCGTCGCCAAATTCAAGTTCTCAATACTGTGAAACTGCAAAAGTATGAGGCTTTTTAAGCTACCGAAGCAAATCAAATAAAGGGTTCAACAGCTCATTGTCCTCAATCAACATGGAATCCCAGGGTTTGAGTCTCGGGAAAGACTTTGGCTTTAGTCCCCCACTGGGTCACGTGTAGTGTTTTTAGCTGTCTCGTCATTCTAGTTCCTTATTTTGGTGGTTTGGTTTTTCCTCTTTTGGATTTATTACAGTTTTCATGAAATAGAACAAAGGAAAATCCAGAATTTGTCTGTTATCGTCCTCTTATTGAGCTCTAGGGTTGTATAGAGAATCTCGATAGGCTTTTTCTGTTTGAAGCTTCGGTAACAAGTGCGGCAAGTCAGCTAAAGAAGTGTTTGGTATGATTCTCAGCTTCTCTTGTTTTACTTGTTAATTTGTTTTGGTCAAAACTATGGCGTACTTAGCATGTAGCTTCTGTACTTGCAATGCTGTTAGTCATGCTGTTGTTTAATTAGTCCCTGTTGTGAATTATCATGAAGGCAATTGTAACTTCTCTCCATTGTACAAAAATTAGTTTAGAGTATTCTTGTGAGGAGTTTTGGTTTCCATTTCTGTTACTTTGTTTAGATCATCACCATACCTAGTTGATGATGACTCAGTTGCATGTTTGATCATTTTATTCTTTGTGAGTCTGTGAATTGATCTTCTGTTTGAATGTTTTATGTTTTTGAAACCATACATTTATGCAACTGGGATTAGACTATTCAAAGCAATGGCACGTTTTTCTACCTTGATTATGGAAGTCCTTGACAAGGGAACTTTAATTTTTCATAGATTTCCTAGACAGGAGGTCAATGATGGGGCTGATATTTCAGGATCTTTTGAAAACAAGGCAAAATTAGATTCCTTTGCTTCATTATGCATTTCAATTTTAGCTTCCGAATTTTGGAGTTTGAAGCACATAAGTTGATTTCATGTTAGACAGTTTATGTTATGCTGTAGAGGGCTTAAATCTTGTGCAATGATATATGATAAGCTGAGATATGTTTTAGCTTTTAACTTTTTTCTTCAAATTGGTGGGCTAGTATAGGTCTTGCCTTTAGAAAATGAGAATCGTGGCTTTAGTATCAAAAAGTAGCTCTTCCTAAATCCATGAAAGATTGGGGTAGGGATTCAAACAATGTTCATATATCTAAGTCATGGACAATTGGCCACTAACTCTAATTAAAATTTCACGGTTTCTGGTCTTTGATTCCTTGAGCATCATTCTCCTTATTATAGATTAGGTTTAAATTTTGATGGCTCGTGGCTGTAGCGTTTTTTTCTAACTTCTTAGATGCACAGGGCATGATACTCCATCATAGGACAATTCCGTTCCCTTAACATGGGTATTTAAGCTGTTTACGAGTATATAAGTTTGATTCCTGCTATAACAGTACTGATTTTGCCTGTAATACCCGTTATCAACTCTGTGAAAGACAGAATAAGCTAACAACATAGGTTCCATCTCATTTAGATATGTGAATGCTTTTGGTTTTAATTTGTTCAGACTACTCCATTTGAGCGGACTTTGGTGCTGCTACTGGAAAAATGAGTGGGACTGGCCGAAAACGCAGATCTAAGTGGGATTTAAAAGAGGAGCCTCGAAATTCTTTGGAAAATGTAAGAGAGAATTCTTGGATGCCGAAAGCGAGCTTACCTTTACATGATAGAGAAGCGGCCCGGGGCTGGTATTCTCCAGATACAACTGATGGGGATCACCCAAAGTGGTCTGCAATGGAACCTTTATCTGGTCGAAGAAGTTCATGGAGGGATGACAACATTGAGGATCGTAGCAGAACATTGAAAGCAATGCCCTCATGGCATGAGGAGCAGAGCTATGGAACTAAAATGTCTCCTGGCCTTGATGATTGGAGACAACAAAATCCCCACCATTCTCCAAAAAATGAATGGAAAAGATCAAGAAGGTTTTTAACATACCTATTGTTTGCTTTCTGATTCAACTGTTAGAACTCTTGAGACTCTCACTTTAATTTAATGTTTGTTGTGTATATTGCCATTGTGACTGATTCTTTGTTATTCAGAATTGGTTCGAACTGCCTTATTTCTCATCTTTATGGTTAACATGCAGGAGCAGGAGCAGGAGCAGGAGCAGGAGCAGGAGCAGGAGTAGGAGTAGGAGCTCAGTCCCGGGCTACAGGAGAGAATCAGGATATGACAGAAGTAGAAACAGATCAGCTTTATCAGCTCAAATATGTAAAGATTTTGCTGCTGGGAGATGCAGGAGAGGCAATCTTTGTGATTTTCTTCACCAGGGTCATGAGGATACTTCAGAGAGACACAGGAAAACCGTGGCTTCAAAGTATTCCACTTCCCATGATACTAAAGAACACCCTCTGGGTAGTGGAAGACGAGATGATTGCTGCACTGATTTCCTAAAAGGCAACTGTAGGAGAGGTGCATCCTGCCGGTTTGCTCATCATGGTTCTTCTGATACATCTGGTAGATGGTCCACAAATGGGTTGGTCAGAGACAGAGATAGTGATAGGAGAACTAGAGATGTATCGCCAGAGAGACGTGGGGAGCGTGAAACTCATAGAGCAGCTGATATACCTTGCAAATTTTTTGCTTCTGGGAATTGTAGAAATGGGAAACACTGCAGGTTTTATCATCAGGGTCAGGGACGCTCAAGCCCTGAGAGCACAAGAGATAATAGGTTGCTACTGGGCCAAAACTCAGGTGATTTGGAGAAAGCACGGAATGATCCAAAATGGGATAATGTAAGGTCTTCTTCACATGCTACCAAATCGAGTTTGGATAAAAAGGAAGCAATAAGTTCTCCTTTACCAAGGCTCAGCCCATGGTCTATGGATGATAAATGGGTGCCCACTATTGATGCAAAAAAGATGGAAACTGGTCATAAAGTAGTAGAGAATGACACAAAACAAAGCCTTGAGTGGAAGACAGACATTCCTAGTGATAGCATGCGTCCTGAGCAAAGAGCTACAGAGAATTGGCTTGGTGATATGGACATGTCTCCTGATTGGAATCCTAGACTGCAGCCACCCAACCATGTTGATGACAGAGAGCGTAGTTCTTTGCCTGGTCATGACTCAGGAGTGACTCAAAATACTTTATGTCGAGTGCACAATGACATTGCTGTTATACCACCACCATCTTTCACTCAACATAGATACAATTTAGGAGAGGCAGGTCCTGTGGGTTTGCCTCATGAGATTGTGGGTGGAAGAACTGCTGCTTCTATGAGCATTTCTGCCAATTCCTTGGGAGCACATGGCTTCAACCAGGATGGGCTGGGTTCAAATGTTTTGCCCCTTCCACATTTAAATGTGATTGGACAAAATCAAGTCTCAAGCACAGCTGACCCCTCAAGATATGGGGGCACATTAAGCACTCAGAACCAGACAATGTTTCTGGATAGGAAAGCAGCTGACAATCTGGCCCTTGGAGAAGCAAATTCATCCAGTTTGAATTCTGGAAGCCAGATACCTCAGGGCACAGTTAGCAGCGGAAACCTTACTCCGCTTAGCAACATTGAAGCCTCTCTGGTGCAATTACTTGCAAATGGACAGCAACTTCCACAACTTTTTTCAGCTCATAATCCTCAAAATGAGGCGGATGTCGAAACAGTTCATTCAAATCGAGCTGTTGCACCTGAGAAGCAGTATGATCCTATATTTGACAGCATTGAACCTGAAAAACAAACTCTCATAAATTATTCCCTGGGCCTTTCATCTAACACGGTTGTACAGGACAGCTTTGTTGAAGGGAAACATGATAATATACCCTCTTCATCTTTTGCTGGTGCACAAAATAGTGGTCATCATAATGTACTCGGTAGTTCAGTAAGAGAACCCAATGATGAGAGTCATCAGTCAGATCAACTGGAACCAGGCTCAGAATCTGAAGCCTTGAAGAAAAACAATGGAGGGGAGACGAAAGAAAGCATGGAAATACAAACAAACAATGCACAAGATAGTGGTTCTCCAGAGAAAATTGATGAAGACGATAAGCGTGGTGAGAACAGAAAGAACAAGGATGTAAAGGGAATTCGTGCATTCAAATTTGCACTCGTAGAGTTTGTAAAGGAGATTTTAAAACCCACATGGAAGGAAGGTCAAATGAGTAAAGATGCTTACAAAAACATAGTGAAGAAAGTGGTTGACAAAGTTACTGGGACAATGAAGGTTGCGAGTTTGCCTCAAACACAAGAGAAGATTGAACAATATCTGTCATTCGCAAAGCCAAAGCTAACAAAACTTACCCAGGTAAAGTCTGATCTACTACGTAAAATATTCCCTTATTAAGTAAACATTATCTTAAAATTTTCATCCTACCTCTCCACTCCTGACTGTTCCTTTTGGAGTTTTCTCCTCTTTGCAGTCTATTTTTACTTGTCAAGTAGATGGTGTTTCATATTTACTTTGGCCAACTGGGGCCTTTTGCTCTGTTTGCTTGCTTATCATTTTTTCTTTAAATTTTTGCTGCAGGCATACGTGGAGAAATTTCAAAAGAACAAATGAACAAGGAAACTTCCATTGTTTCATGCTTGTTTATTTTCCCATGTTTCATAGCTAGCTTATGATTAATGCATGTTTTAGATTGACATATATCTACGTGAAAATGGCTTTGGAATACAAGTTTATAACCTTCCAACTCCAAATTGTACATTAACTATGCCTTTTGTCTAGAAATTAATGCTTGCCATCTAATCATGTGATAATTCATGGCTACTTTATGCAGGGGCCCGCAGAATGGTAATCTTGGTTTTTAATCTTTTCAGTGTTTTTGTGCTTCAAGGTGTATTTGGGACGGGATGCAAGCTGGTTTTAGTTTGTGTAGTCCTAGAACCATTGTCAGCTGGTTTTAGTTTGTGTAGTCCTAGAACCATTGTCAGTCGAGGAAAAGAGATCATTCTTCTGTTTCCACTTCTAGCTTGAATACTGATTGTAAATTTAGTCATAGAATTTTGAACAAGTAAAGCATGCAGTGTACTCTTGCTTGCTATATTGTAGCAATTTTGTATCTTATAGTTGCTCAGGGAAGAATATACTGAAGTCCATGATTTGCTTTATCATTGCCTCCCATTTCTAAAGGTAGCCATTGATTAATTAGTGGAACTAGGAGATTGAATTGCATGCAGATCTTTCCTCATGACTTGTTTAGCCACCAGACCACAGATTTTTTGCAGTTGATGTGAACTATGGAAAATTATGGTGGAGTCCCTCTCTATATTCTGATAAGAGAAAAGCCAGGAGAAGAAACAGATGATGGAAAGGCTTACGTATCTTCTTTTTCGCACCACCACCCCCCACTCCCCTATCCTTGACATAAACTTGAGGTGATCTTAAACCAAATTTGTCCAAAAGGTTTTGAGCTGTGTGGTCAAATTTGGTAAAGCAATGTGCTGACCCCAGTTGGTTTTGTTATGATAAGGTCAGATATGCCTGCCAGAGTGAAAGAATGAGGATAATTCGTAAACTTAATGGTCATTATCAAACAGTGTAGTTACTTCCATTTGCTTGAAATATCTTACTTTACGATTAGTCAATATGAAAGAAAAGTATAAGGCTTTCTTTTAAGGTTTAAGAAATTAGGTTTGAATGAGTTGAAATTCAATCTCAATCAATGGAACGCCAACATTGTATTTCCCGTGTGAGATTGAATTTATGTATTTTTAAATATAAAAAATTCACATACGTTTTTTAAGAAAAAGAGCTTAACTAAAGTCTTTTTTAGCTAACCAATGAAGGGTAACTATTTATATCATGAAGCAATCAACAAAATGCACCAAAATATCTACTTTACACCAAAAGTTGTGTACATATTTTTTGGAAACTCATGTTGATAATCACTGGTGAAAAAATGTAAGATGTTTGGTCTGTTTACTAGTAAAAATTTTGAACCATTAATTTTTATTTGATTTTAATTCAATTTATTTTAATAATTCTTGTTGTTAAAATCGATTAATTATTAATTAATCGATTTTTTTTGTAAATTAGTTATAAACTAAAATAAATCATGTTAATTTAATAATTTTGTTTTCTTAATTAAACTTCAATTCTTTGATATATAAGGGCAATTTCTTTCAATCATATTTTTAATTCTTTAATTTTATTAATCTATGATGTTCTAAGAGCTATTGAACCTTTTAAGTTTTAAATTTTTTATTTTACCAGTTTAATCGTAAAAATCTTGAACCATCAATTTTTTTATTTGTAACTTTCTGATTCAATTTATTTTAATAATTCTTGTTGTTGAAAATCAATTAATTATTAATTAATCGGACAATTTTTGTAAATTAGAAAGTTCTTACAAACCAAAATAAACCAATTAATGTTAATTTAATAATCTCGTTTTTTTTAATTAAACTTCAATTCTTTGATATATAAGTACAATCTCTTTCAATCATATTTCAAATTCTTTAATTTTATTTAATCTTTAGCTGATTTTATGACGGTCTAATAGCAATTGAATCTCTTAAATTTTAAATTTTTATCTTACCGGTTTAACTTTCGATCTGTTTTTAAATTATTGCTAATAATCATAGTATAACACATCTTATTTCCTTCTAGTTATTAGACATATTGTTCTTATTAATATCAACTTTATTCGAACAAAAACAATAAATTAAGAAAAAATTTCGTATTTGATAGATAGTGAACATTCATAATCATTAATACTATAAATAATAAAAAGAAATTATCAAACATCGATAAGTTCCATTTCTGATTCTGATTCAAATATTGTATCCGTAACTTAAAACTATTTCATATAAGCATTTTATATCTAAGAAAGCAACATTAAAAACAAAAATCGATTTCCAAATGTTCTCTTTGTTTAGAGTCTTATTATAATGTTTACTGAAATTCAATAACGCCACACATTCTTTGCTATCATATTAAACACAATTAATTCAATAACTTAGTTTTCTCGCAGTACGTGCATGAAAAATGATAAAAATCACTAATGGTGATATTCATTAATGTTTTTAAAACTAGACCAAAAATTAAACCGGTAAGATAAGAAGTTTAAATGGTTCAACCGGTATTAGAACACTATAAAACCAACTAAAAATTGAATAAAATTAAAGAATCTGAAATATTGTTGAAAAAGATTATCTTTAGTTATCGAAGAATTCGAAGTTTAATTAAAAAAATTATTAAATAAAAATAATTAATTTATTTTAGTTTATTAGAACCTATTAATTTATAAAAATTGATCGATTAATTAATAAACTAATCTGATTGTAGTTATTAAAGTAAATTTAACCAAAAATTTGAAAATTAAGCTAAAAAGTTAGATGATTCAAAGTTTTTATAGTTGAACTGGTTAGATTGATTAAGTTTTTAATACTGGTATTAAATGTACACAAAATATGGAAAGATGCTAATATATTTATGCATATATATATATATAACATTTGTGAACTTGCACATAAGGTAGTGTAGATAAAAGCATCAGTATGCTTGTTAAGTAACCGTTTCATCATAATAGCTTAAGCTGTTGTATGAGACCAACTTAATTGGTTTTATATATTTACTAACACACCCTCTCAAGTAAAAGCCCTTTGGGTTTAAAACTTGCACAGACACATTTTATCTTGTGCTGAATATAATAGGTAGGTGGTAGACTCTGATATCATGTTAAGTGACCGTTTCACTATAATAGTTTATGATATTGTGTGAGACCAACTTAATTGATTTTATATATTCACAAACATTGCTAACTCAAATGATCATTAAAATTGCATCAACAAGCTCTAAATAACAAGTTTAAATACACATATGCAAAATCATACATATTGCATGTTTTTAGACCGCTCCAGCTACCCGAAACGCATGTTAACATTTTGTTCCTATAACATATACAAGGTTCCTAGAAACCTAAAGTGTAACATATCCATAGATTCAAACTAAGTTTCACATAAACAAGCATATATGTATCTTTCTTTTTATTATTCTATGCAAAACAAACATGTTCTTGCGTTTTATGTGTGTTTGGTTTAACTTTATTGCATGTGCATCGCCGAGAGAGAAGTCGAGAGACAGAGACTGAAATTATGCTCAAAAGCTAAACGTTGTATTACGTCAAGACTGTCTTATTCCCGGAAGAGAGACGACCAAACCAACTTTCCGGCCAAAAGCCTCCGTAGGCCCCCTTATTATGATATCGATATTTTATATTTATATATATACATATGGTTCTACGTAACTCAAGCTGATCGTTATGATTGTTTCGACAGATCATAGATGCCACTTTAGTCAACAATATCCTAACAAACCTTTTACGCCATTTTCAATTCTCAATTATACCTCAATGTTTTTCACAGTTTATGGAACTCCTTTCGCTTGTTTGCCGTAATTTAACATCATCATCGTCTTCTTCTTCTTCTTCTTCTTCATCTTCATCTTCATGATTACTGTCACCTTTTGGCCTTCTTCATGATTACTATCACCTTTTGGCCATACTAGTCTCTAATTACCTGAGGGTCAAAGCACACGGCTGTGACGTCCACTCCATTGACACCGAGGTTGAATCCTGCAGAACCGCCAACTGGGGTCTCCATGGAGGTCGAGACGGCGGAGCCAAGAGGTCTGTTGTAGGTCACCGGCCACTCTCCGGTAAAGGGTCGGTGTTGGTTGGTGGATTGAAGCAAGCGGATTTGTCTTTTGAGGAACTTGACGTATCGAATTGCTTCGTCCAGCATTGAAGCTGTGTCCATTTTTGTACCTCCAGGGACGAGTCTCTGCAGAATCCTGATCTTTTCGCTGATCCTCTCCCTCCGACGCCGAGCTGCGACGCTTTGAGGGTCGTCACTGATCCTGACATTCCGTCTCTTCGGCTTGCGAATTGATGCTGGATCTATATCCACTGGTTGCATGCTTGCTATCTTATACATCATCTCTTTCATGGCTCCGAGCTCTTCTTCTGGTTCATCTTCTTGTTGGTCGTCTTCATCTTTAGGGTTTGCTACTTGGTCACCAAGAAGGGTTGAGATGGATATGTGAACAGAAGAATATGATGATGACTGTTGTTGGTTTTGAAGCGGGTAGCTAACAGGCCAAAGTGGGCTGAAGGGAATATGGTCATTGAGGACTTGATGATCTTCCATGGGCATTTCAGGGTTCCATGTCTGAACTGAGAACTTACTTTGGTTCATCTCCATGATTGAACGCAAAAAGCTTAAGTTTGTGGAATTTTAACGCAAAGAAAAGAGTGAAGTGAAGGAGAAAAGAAAATGGTATCTAATGGTGTTCTTGTAGTGGGTACTGACTCATATAAATGATGGCACATTATAGGCATCATTTCCATTTAAGGACATGAAACTCATGGTTTCGTGAGCAACCGAAGGAACCCTTATTTGCTTTCTTTGACAAGTATTGAAATATACAACTTTTGCTTGAGTTCTGAAGCTTCAACCAATACTTGACGACACATAAAACCAGAGAGAGAGAGAGAGAAATAAAGGGTTATTGTTTTTAGTTTTATAATAGTTGTGAAGCAACATGTGATGCAAGATGAATGAAGTTATTATATATAGCTTCAAATTAGGGATAGGGTTCGGTTAGCCCTGATTTAGAGAAGACATTAAGGACTCTGAAGTCTAAGAATCTGTTCGTTTTATGCTAAGTACATACTAGCTATTAAATAATCTCACACAACAGTTTAAGTTATTATAATGAAACGGTCATTTAATATAGTACTAGAGCGTTTGTGATCAAGTGGTCGTAAGTTCAAATCCTACCATATCTATTATTCAGCATAAGATAGACTCAGGGACGGAGCCATGTTATAGGGGAGGGGGGCCATGAAATATTTTTTTAAAAAAATTACTTATATAATTAAAATTTTTAAAATTACAAATATAAGTGGCCCCCTCTTTAAAATTGCTCCCCCCTCCCC
>JANKOE010000204.1:62687113-62697880 GCA_026284465.1 Erythroxylum citrifolium
TAAATATGCATAAAAAGTCGCAAACGACACTTATTTTGAATAATTAAAATTCTTCTAAAAAGACACTTATTATGAATCAGAGGGAGTATAATATTATAATTCAAATTCAAATCGCTTATATAATTTTGTGAGTTGTACTTAAGAATCTAACGATAAGGGTTACCAGAAATCACAATATTATAATGGCTAATTCATTCCAACCCTATTTAAGATTGCTTGAACCAAAGCTATTGAGTGCTGCTATTTTGATACCCTAAAAACAAGCAATGAAGAAGGTACTAGGCAGGGTGCTTTTCATATGTTTGTAGCTATTTGACTTCTCCTTTTTTGCTATGGGAATTGTGAGTGTTAGCTTTCAGTAATAATGTCCTCGGCATCTCATATTGTTTTTGTCCTCAAAACAAGTATAAAGCTACATCACGAAGATAGAAGATAGTACACCCAATTCTTGATCAATTTTATGATAAGATCTCTACTGACCCTAAAAATATCCGATCTTTGTGAGATGAAAAATAAAAAAGGTGATACCAATTGTGTCTCATTTTTTCCATAAAAATGAAGGTAGTCTCCAAAGAATCTCGTACTTCAAAAGGCTTCAAAATTGAGTCATGATGAAGGGGCCACGACTCATTTTAATCTTAACGAAATGGTTATTAAGAGTTACTTCGGCTTAATATTTTAGGTGATATGAGTCGTTAACTCGTCAAATAATTTATTTAATATACTTTATTTACGAAAAATTATATGCACTAGATGATATATTCAGTACATATTTGTAGTTTATTGATATAAGACAATTTCTTATCTTATACTAATGACCATTAACAATATAATTAAGACAAATTAGCTTCGAGCTTAATGATAGACTTTTATTGCTTTTTATGTGTAGTACATTGTATATATGCTTATATGCTATTTTTAGCAAAGATGCAAGAAAATTGGACAATAAGAAAACTTACTCTTGCTTTTTCTTTATTAATTTAACTCAATTAAATATATTTTAAGAGATGGTTAATTTTCCACGTCAAACCTATCCTGATAACTTAATAGAACCTACAAAATCTACTAATTTAATTATAATAAACTGATTTGCAGGATTAGTGGGTTGGAAGCATATTTTTTAAAATAGACATATTATTAATAAATAATTCAAAAAATCAATAAAAATCAATTATATATACCTTTTTAATTAGAGTTATGAAGCAAAATTTGGAAACTATAAAAAGGAGAAGGCTTATGCACCAATTCTCAACATGATATTTAACTATACTTATTTGATTTGCATTGCATTGATCTTTTTTTGTTTAGTACTAAGATAGTATTCAAATGGGTATGCTTCTAATTTTTTTGATTAAAGTTAGGAGATTTTATACTACATTTAAGGTGATCAAGACTTAAAAACAAAATTGCATGAGAGGGTTAGAGGTTAGACGAATTAAAGTATGAAAATATATTTTGAATTAGAGTGATGTACGTATAACATAGAGCATAATTCATGATTTTATTGCACATAATTTTAGATAACATCTCTAAGTAAAAAGGCCATAAAGTTCATATTCTAATTTAGATTAAGTTAGGGACTATACATGAGCTGTATTCACCCTACCCACGTGCTAAGGTGAGATTCATATTGATCTAACACTCTTAAATGATAAAGAATGATATCACCATTAGTTAGTAAGTTAGTTCCAATAATTACTAATGTCCAACCTAGATGCCTGATGTATCATTATCATTAACTATTGTTCTTTTGTAACGGAGAAAGTAAAGTTGAGGCACTACCTTGAAATTAATTTAAAATTGCTAATGAATCAATAAACTCATTAGTATTTTGAAAAGTTGACTTAAAAATCACTGTTTGACAAATTCAAGTGTGAACCCTTAGCTTGATTCAATGAACTTGTTAAAATACTTGCTTATAAATAGATAAAATGCCCATTTAATAGATACTTAAAAATTATTATAAAGAAATTTTATACTTAAAAGGAAGGGTTAATAGTACAAAAAAAAAGGTCAAACTTTTGTCAAAATTCTAATTTAAGTCATTTTTAAACTTAATGAAAATACTAATGTCGGGTTAGAATTGAAAAAATTGAAAGTTTGTACATTTTATTGCTACTTTTTAAAGTTCGAGCTAGAATTAAAACATTGAAAGTTTGAGCATTTTATGACTACTTTTTAAAGTTCGGGCTATAATTGAAAATTTGACAAAAGTTTGAGCTTTTGTATATAATGAACCCTAAAAGGAAACTTTCTAAAAGTCATATACAAATTTTTATAAATTATAATGAAGAATTTCATACATTTAAAAATAATAAAATTTAATTTAATATGAAACCTATTTAATTTTTAAAATTTCCCTTTAAATAGTAAAAATTTAACTAGGTTTAAAATTTAGTATTCATTCAAAATTATCAAAATTTTAAATTATGTGTTTTTGTTCAACATTATTAAAATTTTAAATTATGGTGTAAACATAACCTTAACAATAAACTTAGAAAAAATAATTAAAACCTAAAATTAAGTTTTGCTTCATACACAAGCATACGTTAATCTAAAGAATGATTCTTAAAAAGTTGAAGTTGATATCAAATGATCTTAAGCACACCAAAATGCGTTTTATTTGCTTCAATATAGACAAAGTTTGCATTTGTACTTGTTTGGCATTTTTTGTCCTACATTCGATTTTTTCAACACAAGCATGCCTAAGTCCCTTGTCTAATTACAATGTCCACGAGAAGTTCCAAAGTTATTCAAATTGAGTCGTCATTTTTTATAACACACCAACTTACTTGGCTTTAAATAAATATTAAGGTTCAGTGAACTTATATGATAGTAATAAAAGTCAATAATATCAACCTACAATCAAGTATAATGAGTATGATACAACTATCTAGGTTCACATTTGAATGGAGGGAGACGTTTAACATGATTATTGTGAGGACCAAGCCAGGAGAACCAAATGGAACACTTCTTAAAACATCTTTTAATATGACCATCTACTCCATTTAGAGAGGGAGAGAATAAGAGATTATACAAGGAAATCGAAGAAGAAAAATAGCAAATCACAAAACTGTACATTGTCAATTAGGTTTGAGCCGCGTTCATAGCTCACAATAAACCTAGTGCACTTAGTAATGAGTTAAAAAACAGTTCGAGGTTGTAATTCATTGCTTTTTTTAAAAATCATTTTAGCTCTCTATGGACACTTCAGTATATACTAATTACAGTCTGACAATATGACTCATTGTAATAGTGTGATAGCTTTTGCTATGATTAATATAATTTCTTTCATCTTTCAAAAAAAAACTTACAATCAAGTCTTCTAGACTTTATTTAGTTCAATTTTACTATTAAAAAGTTAATTAATTTTATTCAATAAAACTTTTTAGTGAAAAATTTTAACTTGATTGAAATTTTTTAATAATTTTATTGTATCAAGTCATGTAGACTTTGAAAATATATATTTTTGAAATAGTTAATAATTAGAGCTTAGGGAGAGCCTTGGTACCAATTGCTCCTTATAGTCACAGTATCGAAACATGGAAATAAACTCTTTGTTACGAAAAGAAAACTATATATATTAATGACTCTCTTCCGATTCTCTCAAAACGGAAAGCCTTATACACCGGAGTACGTTAACATATTAATAAAATATAATTTTAAATTATAAACAACAATTGCAATATGACCCATTTCTTAATTATCGTAATTATTCGTAATCTTAAAATATCATCAAGAAATACTTGCAAGCTACAACAGTTGCTGTACCATGGTGATGATTTTGGTTGCAAACCTAATATGTGTACGGTAGTATACTACCAGTTTCGTAGCGATAGAAAAGGAGATATGCTCTTTGACTCTTGATTCATCACACGTTAATCTTGATATATCAGACGGTTCGGGTTCCAGGAGCCTTAATTATACCTTTTTTTAAAATGGAAACACCTTGATAGCCTTTTGTTTTTCTGATTTTGTTACTTATCTTATAAATTCCAATTTTGGTATACTTGCGCATGCACAAAGCAATGATTCTAGGGCTTCACTTGGAGGTCTTAAAACCGCATGATGTCACAAGAAACTCGATCGAGCATGGCTTCTTCACGTAATCAAACTCCTCGTGACTCATATATATTGCACACAAATAGACAAACTTGGAACTTCAACCTATGTATCTAGCTCCTAAATACCAAGGTTGTTATTATGATAATGTTCTTAAAAAGTATTGGAACTAGAAGGGAAAACCATACTTGCATAAAGAAGGCGAGCTTATAAACTAAATGGTTCAAGAGCTTGTGAACAGGTCGAGCTAGTTCCAGGTGCCTAAGGTTGAGTACTGTTAGTGACTATATAAAATCAATTAAATTGGCCTCACACAATAGCTTAAACTATTGTGGTGAAACGGTCACTTAATACGGTATCAGAGCTTTGTGACCAAGTGGTCGTGAGTTTAAATTCTACCACCCACTTATTATTCAGCACAAGGTAGAGTGAGCCTGTGCAAGTTTCAAGCGCAAAGGGCTCTCACTTGAAGGGGTGTGTTAGTGAATATATAAAACTAATTAAGTTGACCTCACACAACAACTTAAACTATTGTGATGAAACGGTCACTTAACAAGTAGAAGTCTTTTTGTTCGGTAGATTCTAGTTTGAACATGGTCTAAAATATGATCAAGTTTGAATATGAGACGAAATTAAAAAATACTCAAGTTTGGTTGTCAAACATTTTCAAATTAGTTCAATTGAATTTAAGTTGAGTCGATATTATAATATGTCCATTCATTATGTGATAGTCTAAAATTTAATTGAGTTTTAACCTGACATCAGCTCTAAAAATTCAACCCAAACGAATTTCAATCCAAAATTTAAGTTTAAATCAAATTTATATCAATTCAATTATATTTAAGTTATTTTAATTAGATCAAATCAAACTTTATATATTCTTTTCACATGTTATTCTTTTTGCTATACTGCATAAGACAATGGTGAGAGATGCTCTTATTACAAGAAATGATTCACTTTTTGCCAGTACGTAGATGGTATTTAAGGAATTGAAGAGCATGTTTCGAGGGGAGTTGGAACTGATCTGACACGCATTCATGTTCTTCCCAGCATACAAAAGAGAAAGAAGAAGGGTATCAAGTTTCATTCAATGCTCTCCTAAGAGTCAGGACTACATTGTAACCTAAGAATAATTTCAAGTTTCTTGAAATGGAAAAAGAAGGAAAAGTGAACATCCAACTTGTTGGGTCCTGAAATGGGATCTCAGAGAACTTACATTTTCACGGTGGATCGTCTTCTGATCATCATTAACTTTTGGAATGAAAGCACTAGTGAGGCTTGGTTCGGTTACTTTCTTCCATTAGTTCTAGTTAAGATAGCACCTAGCACCTACCACCTAGTATGAATGAAGAATAATCCCAAATCCTAATCTGTCCTCTAGGGGAGTTGGTTAGTGAAAGGTTGTTGGTGACGATGGATGGTTGGATCTTGGAACTTGAAATTATAAAAGTTGCACGAAAGTTATGGGATGAACCATTAAAGAATGTCAACAATCAAGCATAGCTTGTAATGATTTAAAAAGATAAATTGGGTTTGGGGTTGGGGTTGGGGTTGGACCCAGGCCAAGAATATTTCCAGCTCTACTCATGGTTTTGATTTCTCATGTTCGTAACCTGGAATGACGTGAAGAAGCATGATTAATTGGACTAGAAAACTTATGTCGAGTTCGAACTTGAGCATGGCTAATCAGAACTTGACCTGTTGACGACTAGGCCAAACTAAGGCAGACAAATTTGTCATCACTTACCATGAGCCTGTACACGGTGAATCTATTTGAACAGATGTAGATCCTTACAGAGGTCTTAAGGCTATAGATAATGAAACAATATGAAATAAGTCAAAAGGAGTGTACGCCCTGGTACAATATCATTTACAAGAGAAAACAAGAATGGAGAATTGAAAGTGTTAGAAGATAGAATCAAATCTTGGTCTAAAATCACGGAGTTTATTTTGTTTCCTTAGTTGCAGGATCTCTTTCCCTGATTTGTAGGGAACTTGAGTTATAAGTATACGAGTCTGTGTAACAATTTAGAACAATTCAATGAAATCAATTCTTATTCCTACTATCAAACATGGTATCAGAGCAGATTCGATCCATGAGCCTCAGAAAAACATCATCGTCTCTAACCCTTTCCCAAACCAATTAGCCTAAACCAAGAAAAGAACACCTGCCACAAACAGAACCATGGCAGAAGAACAAGAAATAAAAAACGAACCAACCAACACAGACCTCTCCATCCAAATAGCCAACCTTTTGAAAAATAATACCCAAACACAAACAAACCTTTCCAGCTTTGACAATCTGTCCATCGGGTTTAAGTTAAACAGTGACAACTATCCCGTATGGGCAAGGCTGATGAAGATGGCTATCGGGGGAAGGGGATGCCGCTCACATTTAACCGGAATTCCCGATCCTCCATCCGAAGCAGACCCGTCATATGATCAATGGGAACAAAAAGATCAAAATGTGTTCACATGGATTATACAGAACATAGAAGTTAATCTAGTAAGTAACATCTTACATTATCCGACGGCAAAAGCTCTATGGGACGGACTTGCAACCACATACGGGAGTGGCTCGGATCCGTTACAGCTCTTCGATCTTCATCGACGAGCAAACACACAGAAGCAAGGGCAAGATAGTCTAGAAGACTTCTGGAATAAACTCCAATCGATATGGACCGCTATCGATCGGAAACAACCAAACCCCATGAAATGCCCCGAGGACATCACCATCTACAATCGCATCACCCAAGAACATCGCCTTTACCAATTTCTTACTGGTATTGACGAAAAATTTGAACCCATTAGGCGAGACCTCCTGAAACAGGAAACAAAGCCGTTGTCGGAGTCGGCCTATGCCACCATCAGAAGAGAAGCCGCTCGCCTTCAAATTTTGACCGCTGCAACAGGCGGCGACGGCGACTCGAAAGGCATCGGATCCGGTCTCGCTGCAAGAAGGGAAAAACAGGGAAGGTTCAAACGGCAAGGGCGCTCAGAGTTCGCCGGAAAATCTGGAGATTCCGGAAGGCGATTCACATCATCGCGCGAGGACCGAGATGAAATTGTGTGTGGGAACTGCGGGAAACCTCGACACTCAACAGAAGAGTGCTTCGAAATTGTGGGTTATCCCGACTGGTGGCCAGGAAATAAAAAGTCGGGCTCTGGAACGGCGAAGGCGGGTGGCGGAGTCAGGCGAGCCAATGCCACCATGGGAGATAATCACCACGATGCCGCAAGTAAGACAGGGGGAGGTACCGCCACCGCAGGCGTCGTCGGCAAGGATGGAGACGCCGGTACGGTGGCTGGTGGAGTCCGGCATGCCAATGCAGTGATTTCCAGATCTGGTGCAGATGTGAGGCACGGCAGAGGAGGTAAAGGGTTTGGGTCTTTAATCCCAAACCCTAGGTCTTTGTCTATTAAATCCTCATATGTTTCCTTATTTACACATCCACCTCCCACAAACACTGACAAACAGGTCCTCCTTAAAAAAAAATTGGTACCGTGGGTCATAGATTGTGGCGCCACAAATACAATGACATACGACCCATTAGATATTCATGAGCACTTTATTCCCGAAAAATCCTATATTGAAGCCGCTAATGGAGCCCAAATGGAAGTCATGAAAGAAGGGAAAATTTCCCTCTCCCCAAAAATTGAATTAAAAAATTGCCTTTATGTCCCCTCGTTATCTTGTAAATTGCTATCTGTTAGTCACTTGACAAGTGAATTGAACTGCGCTGTTCTGATATACCCTCGCTTCTGTCTTATACAGGACATTCATTCGAAGGAGATAATTGGGCGTGGTACTGAGTGAGATGGACTCTACTACATTGATGAAGTACAAAACCCGTCTCGAGCACTCCTATCCAAAGGCACACAAGACACACAAATCTGGCTCTGGCATCGTCGTTTAGGACACCCCTCTATTGGGTATCTCCGTTTGTTATTTCCTACTTTATTTCTGAATAATAAGCATGTTACTCTGTCTTGTCAAACATGCTTAGTTGCTAAGAGTCATCGAACTACGTTCAAACCCACAAACACTCGGGTTCAAACAATTTTTTCGTTGGTTCATTCGGACGTTTGGGGCCCAGCTCCGATTTCTAGTCACAATAAATTTCAGTATTTTGTGTTATTTATTGATGATTCTACTCGTATGACTTGGGTTTATTTCTTGAAACACAAATCTGAAGTTTTTGAAACCTTTGTGAAGTTTTTTAACATGGTTCAAACTCAGTTCCAGAAAAAAATTCAAATTCTTAGATCAGACAACGGGTGGGAATATGTGAACCAAAAATTAGGGGAATTTTTTCAAACACATGGGCTTATTCATCAAACCAGCTGTCCAAATACACCTCAGCAAAATGGTGTTGCTGAACGAAAAAACCGCACCCTCTTGGATATGGCTCGGGCTATCATGACCGAATCTCGAGTCCCTAAGCATTTTTGGCCTGAAGCTATAGCTACTGCAACATACCTCACAAATAGACTACCCTCCAAAATACTCCACCATCGAACACCCCTCAGTGTCCTTGAAACACAAGCACAAATTCCTCCTCACCTCACCCTTCCTCCCCGTATTTTTGGGTGCTCAGTTTTTGTTCATATTCCCAAACATGAACGGTCCAAATTAGATCCGTGTGCTGTCAAGTGTGTCTTTGTCGGGTATGCTCCCACTAAAAAAGGATATCGTTGTTATGACCCTGTAACACGTCGCATACATGTCACAATGGACTGTGAGTTTCTGGAAACCGAATACTTCTTTCAGGACCATCAAAAGGATCAGGGGGAGAACCTGGATGACTCATTTTTCTGGTCCGATACAGATCCGCCTCAGATCGAGCTCAGTACCACCACCGAGAATCTTCCTTCGGATGATGTCCTCCCTGAGGTAACTATAACTGAAAACTCTCTTTTTGATTCAGATACCATTGATGATAACACAGATACCGTTAATCCTGGTTCTGATGATACAGTAAGTAACAGATATGCACTACCACCTCGGAGTAACAGAGGCATACCTCCCAACAGATACTCGCCCGAACGTGTGTCCCGAACCTCTAGATACCCAATGGCAAACATGGTCAGGGGGAGCATGTCTGAAATGGTGAAGGCATTTACAGTAAGCCTTTATCGTGAGAAAATTCCAACAACAACTGCAGAGGCGATAAAAAAAAAGAATGGGCTGAGGCAATGGAAACCGAGATGAATGCTCTAATTAAGAACGGGACATGGGAAAAATGTGAGTTACCGCGAGACAAAAGGCCGGTAGGGTGCAAGTGGGTGTTCACCATCAAACACAAAGCAGATGGTACGGTCGAGAGATATAAGGCTCGACTCGTGGCAAAAGGATACACTCAGACATACGGGATTGACTACTCCGAAACTTTCTCTCCCGTGGCGAAGTTAGATACAGTCCGAGTTTTGTTATCTGTAGCTGCAAATAAAGACTGGCCCCTGCACCAGTTCGATGTTAAGAATGCGTTCTTACATGGGGATTTGACAGAAGAAGTGTACATGGAGGCACCTCCTGGATTCACCAAGGAGTTTAAACACAACGAGGTATGTAGGCTTCGCAAGGCACTGTATGGGCTCAAACAGTCACCTCATGCGTGGTTCGGGAGGTTTACTGTAGCAATGCAGCGATACGGGTATAAGCAGAGCAACTCTGATCATACCCTATTTTTGAAGCAAAGAGGGGATCTGATCACATGCTTGATAATATATGTGGATGATATGATTATAACTGGGAGTGATCAGGAGGAAATCGGGAGACTCCGAGCAAATTTGGTTCAGGAGTTCGAAATGAAGGATTTAGGGGGACTGAAGTACTTCCTTGGGATAGAGGTTCAACGATCAGAACAGGGAATTTTTTTGTCTCAAAGAAAATACGTGCTAGATTTGCTTGCTGAGACGGGTATGTTGGACTGCAAACCAGTAGATACCCCAATTCAAGTTAACCACAGACTCAAGTTAGACGAAGGCAGCGAATTAGCAGATAAAGGGAAATATCAGCGGTTGGTGGGAAAACTAATTTACTTGTCACACACCAGGCCGGACATCGCCTATGCTGTAGGAGTGGTTAGTCAGTTTATGCACCAACCACAAAAGGGTCACATGGAAGCAGTGGTGAGAATCTTACGATACTTGAAAGGCACTGTTGGGATAGGTATCATGTTCAGACGACATGGTCACCTTGACATCGAAGCATACACAGATGCAGATTGGGCAGGTAACCCAAATGACAGAAGGTCCACTTCAGGGTACTTTACTTTGGTTGGAGGAAATGTAGTGACCTGGAGAAGTAAGAAGCAGAAGGTAGTCGCACTCTCTAGTGCGGAAGCTGAATTCAGAGGAGTTGCAAAAGCTGTGACAGAGATCATTTGGCTTAGAAAACTATTGGCAGAAGTTGGAATGAGTCAAAAGAACCCAGGACGCTTAAAGTGTGACAACAAGGCTGCAATAAGCATTTCAGAGAATCCTGTGCAACATGACAGGACGAAACATGTAGAAGTGGATCGACACTTCATAAAGGAAAAGCTTGAAGATGGTACTGTGGAACTTCTCTTTGAAAAGTCAGAGGATCAGTTAGCAGACATTCTGACAAAAGCAGTAACAGTGCAGGCGTTTCGTGATGTATTGGGCAAGTTAAGAATTGGTGATACCATTACTTAACGTGAGGGGGAGTGTTAGAAGATAGAA
>JANKOE010000204.1:62755184-62767922 GCA_026284465.1 Erythroxylum citrifolium
AAATGGCTGTTTGATCTCAAAGCTGTTTCCTATGACATGGACGATGTGTTAGATGAGTGGAAGACTTGGATTCAGACGTCACAGCTCCAACATCAACACCACTCTTCCGGTTCCGACCAAAATCATCTCAAGCACAAGGTACTCTCTATTTTTTGCTGCATCTGCTTTACTATGCGCGATATTGGTCTTCGTCATGTTGTCGGTGGCAGAATAAAAGAAATCCATCAAATACTACATGACATTGCAACCGATCAAGTTCGGTGTCCACTTAATTCAGCCAACATATCTGGCAAGCCTATCGAGAGACACGTGACTACATCTTTCGTTGATACACAAAAGGTAAAAGGTAGAGACGAAGAAAAAGATGAAGTCAAAAGCATGATACTTAACCCCAAATCAAGGCTCCATGTCATCTCCCTCGTTGGGATGGGGGAATCGGCAAGACAACTTTAGCTAAATTAATTTATAATGATTGCGAGATCAGCACTCAATTTGAGAAGAAGATATGGATATGTGTTTCGGATCCTTTCGATAAAATGCGTATTGCAAAAGCAATTCTTGAATCTCTAAGTGATTCTTCCACTGCAAGTAATTTTAAAGAATTAGATAAGGTGTTAAAGGAGATAGCTGCAGTTCTCAACGAAAAAAAGTTTTTACTTGTTTTAGATGATGTCTGCAATGAGAGTCACAATAAATGGGAGGAATTGGAGCAATTTCTTACACATGGTTCACCAGGAAGTACAATTCTAATAACAACACGTAATGAAAGAGTTGCTAGTGTCATGGGTTGTAATCCTGAGAGTATACATAAGGTAGGACTTTTGACTTCGGAGGAATGTTGGTCAATAATTAGACAAATTGCTCTGGTTCAAGGGGATTGTCAAAAGTTAGAAAGCATTGGTAGGAGAATTGCTGATAAGTGCAAGGGTTTGCCTCTTGCTGCTGCCATTGTAGGAGGACTTCTACGTTTTAAGAAATCTGAGAAAGAATGGTTGAGAGTCTTGGACAAAAAAGAATGGGAAGGTGAAGATATCTTGGGTCCTTTGAAACTTAGTTATTATGATTTGCCACTGCCATTAAAGCAATGTTTTTCATATTGTGCTATCTTTCCCAAAGATTATAAGATACAAAGAAGAAGATTAATTGGTATGTGGATAGCTCAGGGTTATTTAAAGGAACAAGAAAAAGATGAAGATTTAGAAATAATTGGTGAGATTTATTTTGATAATTTAATTGCACGTTCTTTGCTCCAAATTTCATCCGATGATGAAGATTGTTATGTATTGCATGACATGGTGAGTGATCTAGCCCAAACATTTTCAAAAAATGAGTGCTTGGTGATAGAAGTCCTAAAAGATACAGAGTTGAATGGAAACTCTTTACATGCAGATGCAAATATTCGTCATTTGACTTTGACGATCGGAAATGAAGCTTCATTCCCTATGTCTATCTATGGTCTTAACAAATTACGTAGTTTGATCATTCATTCGTTTACGTGGGGATTACTGACTGTTGTTGAACTTAAGGGTATATTTGATCATTTGACTTGTCTAAGGACTTTAGATCTTAGTAGGTGTGACATTAAAGAAATTCCATCGTCAATAAATAGATTAGTTCATCTCAGGCGACTTGACTTGTCTAAAAATGGAATTATAGAGAAATTACCAGAGACTTTGTGTGAATGTTACAATTTGCAGGCATTAATTCTTAACTGGTGTCGGGAGTTGATAAAATTGCCTAAAAGGATTGGAAAACTAATCAACTTGATGTATTTGGATATTGAGAATTCTTATAAGATAAAATATCTTCCTAAAGGAATAGGAAATTTATGGCGTCTTAGAGAGTTGGCTGTGTTCATCATAAGCGTGAATGAGAGTGAATCATTTTCAATTGTTGAAATGGAGAAGTTGAATAATCTTAGAGGAAGATTGGAGATAAGAGGGTTGGGAAATGTGAGAAAATTAGAAGAAGCTAGAAAAGCACAATTTAAGAAGAAAAAAAATGTCACTGAATTGAGTTTGAGTTTTGATGGAGATCGTGTGCAAGAAGATGAGGAAGAGTTACTTGAAGCTTTAGAGCCTCCTTCGAATTTGGAAATATTAAGCATAGAAAAGTATAGAGGCAAGACGTTCCCTGGTGGGATGATGAAGCTAAATCTACTCAGGAAGCTTACGATTAATAACTCCGAAAATTGTGAGGAATTGCCTCCATTGGGTAAGTTGTCGTGCCTTAAAGAGCTACGCCTTTTTAATATGAGAGTGAAAAGAGTGGGTGTTCAATTTATGGGAATAGAAAAAGAAAAAGATGCATCAACATCCTTTCCAAAATTGAAGATACTTTCATTTGAATTGTTTCGGGAATGGGAAGAGTGGAATGATAGTGATGAGTGGTTGATGGAGAAAATTAATAAGATAATTACAATTATGCCATCACTTCAAGAACTCTTTATCTACTCCTGCCCAAAGTTGAAGACATTGCCGTACTATTTACTGTCGCCACCCATCACCACCAGACTTCAAGGATTGTATATAGTTCACTGTGATGTTCTTGAACAAGAAGTCCAAAAAGACAAACTTTCTCATATACCTCATCTTAGGATTTTACGAGGTACTTTCTAATTCTTTGTTTACTCCGTCTCAATTAATTGTATTTCTTTTAATCTATAAATTAAGTTATTTTAATAATTATAAAATCAAACATATTAATACAAATTTTGTATTTTCAATTTTTTCAATATTATTTTACCTAATCTATATTATCAATATATTTATGGCAAGAATACTTTTTAAATTAAAAATAAAATTATTTTTTAATTAAAAATTATCAAAATATATTGCTATGAAAATAGAGTTATTTTATTCCTTGATTTCTTATGGATGAATTCTTGGTAGAGTAACTGTAAGCAAAGTCTGGGTTTTCAGGTCTCAAGGACAGCTGAAGATATTGCCATTTTTTGTTGAAACAAACTGAGTAAAGATTTTGCTTAATCTTTGCAAGAGTTATCAGAAGTAAGTTGTGAGATTCAATCTTCTATAAAGAAAATATATTAAATTAGTCAGTATAATGCTTTGTGTAAATAATTTTCAATTTTATAATATTTCATAACATGTTTAGTTGATCATCACCACTATTCCGATCCCATTCCTCTATTGGACAAGGTACTTTCTATCTTTGTTACACGTGACGTTGGTCTTCGTCATGTAGTTGGTCAAAAAATAAGGGAAATTCAACAAAAACTAGATGACATTTCACTGATAAAAGTTACTTCATCTAAAAAAACTGATAAGCATATTGAAAACATTTGATGATTACGTTTAGAATAATATTTTGTTTAAGAAGTAATATATATATATATATAAATAAATAGGTCAGCCAACAAATATAAATATGATGATTATGTTTAGAATAATATTTTGTTTTCTTCAGTTTTTCCAACTGTTCTTTTCTCTTGGCAGTCCATATCTTACCCTACCATTTACTACATACGAAGTGATAAACACGGCAAGTCCTTGGGGGTGTTCATTTAATTGCCTACTGCCTTTATAATTTTAATCTATATATATTTCTATAATTCATCTAATTGACTTAGTCAATAATAATTTAAAATTATGTAAAAATACTTAAATTAAATTTAAATAAGAAAACAAAATACAAATTTAATCACTAAAATGTAAAAAAAGATATAAAAATATTCAAGTTTATTTGAGAACTACATACCATAAAAATAAAATTTAAGAAGTGATAAAAATTTTAATAGTTTTTCAGAATTATTTTGTTAGCAAAAGATGAGTGAATATTAAATGTGACCTTCTTATATATATCTACCTTTTTGTCTCCCCACCTGTTTTGTTCCAAAAATTTCTTCATGTGATGGGACCACCACCTTGAAGCACCCATTGGATGAGAGTCTCCTATAAAAGGATAATCGCAGGTCTTGATGATTTATTGAATACGAAACTACGCTAGAATTCTTCTCTTAGAATACATAAGTAGAAATGGCAAGGATAAACTATCAACTGCGTTTAGTAGTAGTAGTGATGATGCTGCTGAAATCATTGTTATTACTACTGCAAGGCCGGGGCTCTAATGCGTGTCTGGAGGAAGAGCGAGTTGCTCTCTTGCAGCTCAAAACATCCTTCGTTGGATGTGAACTTTTTACAAAGTCTTTGTGCTCTTCAGACTTTAAGCATGGATGCTTCACAGAGTAAGTTGTAAATTTTAATATTTTCTTTTTCGCTAATCTGTTAGAGTAATATTTATTAAATCTAATAATAGTTTTCTCTATAGTTTGAGACTTTGTCGTTGTCACTTTCCAAGCTCACTGGCAGCATTCAAGGTTAGTTAATTTCCTTAATAATAAAATTTGAATTCTCTGGTGGTTGTCTATCTATCTAATCTCTTTCTCTTTAATACACATTTAGGCTTATACCACTTCACAAATCTTCGTTCTCTTCGGACTTTAAGCATACAGGGAATGATCAATGCAAACACCTTACAACCACTCACTTTCCGGAGTAAGTTGTATAATTAGTCCGCTAGTCTATATTTATTATTTCCTTTTTTAATAATTTAAATATGCCAATAGTCTTCTCCACTGTTGCAGGCTTGTCAAATTCCAATAAATTACTACAGTCCATTGCAAACATTACCTCACTCGAGACTTTATCATTGTACAGTAATAAAATTTGAAGTCTCAAATCGTTGTGTATCTCTCTAATCTCCTTCTCTTTAATATACATTTAAGCTTATGCCACTTCATAAATCTTCAAGGGCTCCATCTTTTTGTCAATAATCTGAGTGGTAACTTGCCCTATTGTTTGGTGAACTTCACACTTCTTCAAGTACAGGATCTCTCTGATAACCACTTTACTGGAAAAATTGCACAATCCCCACATCTTTATTACTGGAACACAATCAGTTTGAAATTCCAAGTTCACTTTCTCCATTCTTCAACCGCTCAAAACTCAACTACTTTGATGCTTATGGAAATGAAGATTATACAAAAACATGGGTGGTCAATCGTAATTTGGCTCCCAAGTATCAATTGGAGAGTCTTTCATTATCATTTACTTTTGGAGGAGGATCATTTCCTAAATTTTTGTACCATCAACATGATTTGCAATTTCTTGACATTTCTGGCATTCCAATGATAGGATTGGGCTTTCAAAGTTGGTTACTAGAAAACAATACATTGGGTCTTCTTCTCTCCGGTTGTTCTCTTTTTGAATCTTTGGGTTTTCCAACATGTAATCCTAATGCAATTTTAAGCCAATTAGACATCTCCAGGAATCAACTTTATGGTCCATTCCAACTGAGATATGTGCATATTTTCCAAGGTTAGTGTGGTTAGATTTATCAGAAAATGAGTTTACCGGAAGCTTTCTGAAAAGCTTGTCTAATTATGCTTTCTTAAGGTTCTTAGTTGTGCGGGATAACAAACTATTTGACAAAGTTCCGAAGTGGATTGGAGCAATGGATTCTCTTCGAGTAATGGATCTTTCAAAAAACATGCTTTTTGGAAGCATACTTGCAATATTGGGAACTTCACAACTGCAACAGATTTATTTGTTGGAAAGTAGATTAGAAGGACCTTTTTCCAATTTAATTTCCGATTCCAATAATTTGAAATCTCTGGATCTCAGTCATAATTGTTTAATTGGTATCATTCCAAAGTGGATTGAAGAGCTTTATATGTTAATGTATCTTCTCTGAACTCATAATAATTTAATAGGAGAGATCCTAATTACTTTGTGGAAGATGACGAATAGCTTAAGGGTAGTTGATCTTTCACATAATAAGTTCTCTGTACTCTCAACCAATTATTTGTATAAGTATACAAAAAAAAAACCTTTGATGATAGAATATTTGTGGTTAAAGAGTTTGAATTTGTATTGAAGGGAAATATTTTTGGTTTCAAAATAGCACAAATTAACATGGATTTCGTTGGATTGGATCTCTCCAACAACAATTTGAAAGGCCAAATTTCTTACGAATTTGGAAATATTCAAGGTATCAACCTTTTGAGCCTATCACATAATAGTTTATTCAGATCTATTCCTTTCTCATTCTCAAACATGTCCAAAATTGAGCCTTTGGATCTTTCTTGCAACAACTTGAGCGGAACAATTCCTCGTTAGCTTACAAAGTTAAACCTTTTAGAAGTTTTCAACGTGTCATATAATAACCTTTCTAGTAAGACACCCAACAGAGTTGCTCAATTTGCCACATTTCATGAGAGTAGCTATGAAGGGAATCCTTTCTTATGCAAGTTACCACTACCAAATAATTGCACTTCAGAAACACCCACGCCACCATCTTCAAATGATGATGAAGTTAATGACGAGCTTGTTGACATATATGTCTTTTACATAAGTTTTTCTGTGACTTTTTCTATTATATTAGTCACAATGTTTGCAATTTTGTACATAAACCCATATTGGTGGAAAGTATGGTTCTATTTCATCGAGAAGACTATTAATAGTTGCTACTACTTTTTTGTCGATAATTTCTCTTTTCTATCAAAATTAGGGATAAGATAATTTCTGGATGTAATATATTATCTTTAGAGTACTCTTTGATCATTTATTGATTTAAAATAATAAATGATGTTGCTTATGAATTATGATAATGTCTATAATACCAATTTTTATTTTTATTTTTATTTCTATTTCTTAAATAGAGTTGATACTTGTGCAAATTTGTTATACTCAATTATAAATGATATTATTTCTTTAATGTTATTCAACATTCTACTGAAACTCTCTAAGGAATAAAAGTAAGTAACCAACGTATGGAATAGGAATAAAAGAAAAATAGGAATTTCAAACATGATATTTAAATATGTACTTCATTTTCAACTAAAAAAAGATTATGTTGTTGTTTATGAGCTTATATTGTTGTTGTTTTAGCTTATCCTTAATGTAGGAGAAGCTTCATGAATATGTTTTTTTATATCTCATTCATTTCAATAAATTTTTTGACTAGCTCCTTCTCCCTCGATCCGAAAGTCAAAACGACAACAATATAAAATTTGTTTCAACTATGTATGAATGCTGGAATAAACTTAGAATTTCGAAGAAACATGACAAAATAAAGAAAATGAACAATCACAGTATAGAACTTTAGCTAAAGGAACAAAATTTAGCAATTTCTTTTGGTGTAAGAGCCCCTGTTATGTCTTGCTTATTAGCTAGAGTTAGTAGAGATGCTCCAGATAACCTCTGCCAATTAAATAGACAAATTACAAAAGAATACAGGTTCAAACTAACAAATCTCTAACAATTACATAAAAGGAGAAACCTTGAGAAGACAATACCACTTCTTTCAAAAGATTGTCAAGTTCCATCTTGCAATTATCTAACCTCCCAAGATCAGAGTTGTCGACTACCCAAAACAAGCCATTAGTTTGCTCAAAGTAATTCCTCCAATACGTTCTAATCGTTTTTTGCCCCCAACATCCCATATGTTCAAGGTATACCTGATAGACAACAATACCATTTTTTTCTGTTAATCCAACACAATCCACAAGTAACATGCTTGTGCATACATGACTTCACTACAGTTACCATAGTAGCCACAAATGCACTTCTTATTGATTCAAAGGCATTACACACACACACACATATTCGTAAACCTATTTGGTCACTTCCAATTACATAAATCAATAGTTCAAACCACAGTCAAAAGTAAGGTATTTCGCATTTAAGATATGTTGGAAATAATGGTATCTCCAATTATAAAGAGAGAGAAATTGGCTTACTTTTGCTAATTGATAGTTTTGATATTTAAGCCAAGGGTAGGGCTAATAACGCTGGTGTCTTCCCCATTGATCTTCAGTAAAATTGTCGTCTTCCCATAATTGACAAGGCGCCTAAACGGCTTACAAGAATTTCAGAACATTGTATATACTTACACATAAAAAAGAGAAAGATAAAAGAGGACACCCACCATAAGTATACGCATTTCCTTCTCCTTCTTTTTGATTTTAAGAATGATGCTAAGCAAACCCATTGTAGTTAAGATTTCTTTCTTCTTCCAAGATGCATTGTTACTACAATTTACAATAAGAACACACACTTAGGGACAAGAAAACTAAAAGTTAAGCCAAACCCACCTAGTTATTCAACCTAATCAAGCAAATTAACTCCAAAACTAACCAATTGATCTCATAGATTGCGGAAAACAACCTAAATAGTTGAAAACTAGAAGAAGATGGCCGTTGTCAGATTGCTCCTCCACCAAGATCCAATGGCTAAGGGCGAATGGGTGGCGAGACAGATACAAGACCGGATCCAACCAAAAGGAGTGAATTTAGTGGTCAGGTCTACTCGTAAGGGTCCAAGAACTAGTCCAAGAACTTTGAGCGTAAGGCCCATTAAACAAAACCAGTTTGGCGGGAATAATTGCTTATTTTTTGACCAAAAGGTTTTTGGAAAACACGAAAGTTCTCATTACTTCATTTTGCTTTCTCTGCTTCGATTTCCTGTAACCCTTGACATTGATCAATGGCCAAAGACACTGCCCAACTGAGCGCTGCTAAGGTATCATACAAGAATGCCTGGTCGGAAGGAAACCTGCAAGAGGAAGCTCGGTGGGCGAATGTGATCAGGGACATATTGAAGAACAGAGGAGAGTACGTGGAGGCTCTAAGGTGGTTGCGAATTGATTACGAAGTATCCATGAAGTACTTCCTGAGAAGCACTTGTTGCCCACTTGTCAGTCTCTCGGTGAAGTCTATCTCAGACTTCAACAATACCAGGATGCCTTGGTTTTTCAGCTGAAAGTTCAAGCTTTTGTTTTGCGTTTTTCTCTGATTTAGGGTTTAAGAATTGAATGTATTTGAATGATTGTGTCGGGTTTTAATTTTGGACTCATAGATGTAATGAAATGTGAAAGACATGTGAGTTTTCCAATTGGGAATGTGTCTGTAGAAAAGGCACTTGGATCTTGCCAAAGATGCCAATGACCTCATTGAGCAGCAAAGAGTGAGTACTCAACTTGGTTGGACATACCATGAGATGTTTTTGAAGTCCGATGAAGACCATTACTTAGTTCGAAATGCCAAAAGTATTTCAAGTCAGCCACGAGGCTTGCTGAGAAGCTCAAGAAAAATCCACCCACTAATAAAACATCTTTTGTGAAAGAGTACATTGATGCGCATAACAATATTGGAACGCCTGAAATGGATCTTGACAACTTGGAAGAAGTGAAGTCAATGCTTACCAAAGGGCTAGAAATATGTGACGAAGAAGAGATTGGTGAAGATGATGATTGTAGAAGTAGACTCCATCTTAATCTTGGAAGTGTTTATATGGAACTGAGAATATGGAAAGGAAGCTCGGGAGCACATTGAGAAGTATATCATAATTTGTAAGAGAATTGGGCATTGCCAGGGGGAGGCAAAAGGTTATATTAATCTTGGAGAATTGCTTTACAGGATTCAGAAATATGAGGAGGGTATTCGTTGCTATGAACCTATGTAGCACGGACACGGTGGACACATGTCCGACACGTACAAAATTAAAAAATAATTTTTGTTGACTCGAACATGTCTGGAGACGGCTCGGACACATCTTAATGGAATATATGCTCTATGTTTTTTGAGAGGGGCTTATAAAGTATCAAATATGTATGAACTATCAAGATGTTGAAAGTCTTGAAACACATCAATCAATATATATCATATTATGAATTCTGAATTTTTTTTTTCTTAATTCTAAATTTTATACAATATATATATATGTCGTGTCCGTTTTCAACAAATTTTAGAAGTTGGTATGTCCCCGTGTCCGTGTCGTGTGTTGTGTCGCGTGTCCGTATCTGTGTCCTTGCTTCTTAGCTATGAACAAGCACTTGATCTGGCACAATCCATGGAAGATGAGGATGCTTTGGCAAGAAACATTGATCAAAACATTGACACTGGTAAAGAGGCAATTAAAGTAATGGAAGATCTGAGGAAGGAAGAACAGAATTTCAAGAAGCTAACAAGAGATATAGCTGCTGCTCGAGGTACAGCACGTGAAAGGAAGTGTTTGCTTCAGCGGAATGCCTCACTACACCGTCTCATTGGGAAGTCAAACATGATATTTGCGTGGCTGAAGGTAACCTGGGTGTTCACACTGCTTCAAATTTCACTCAACCTGGGTCTCTTTCTGTTTGACTCAACCATTGTCATCACATTGAGAAAATTTTCACTCATTTAGCTAGCGTGTGAATTGTGTGAATGCCAAGGTTTAGCTAAATATGTTACCTAATATTCCAAACGCTAAAAGTTACCCACTCAATTTTCTAAATATTTAGATAATAAGCACATAAATTTTATACTCCATCCCATTTAGTTTTTAATTTATCTCAGTGGACATCAGTGAATGCATTATACTATTTTGGGAGCAAGTTCTTCAGTTCTTATTATAAGTTCCTTCATGTGTTCTCATTGTCCTTAAACTTTTGAGTTTTTATGGGTAAGGGGGCTGGATGCATTCTTTAGTTGTTAGATCTGATTTCAGATGTATTGTAATATTGTCTGTACCAATCATATTTCATGTTGGATATGAACCAGCTGAATAGTTGCTTTCAAACACCATGCATGTCTGATTTATCTTGACTTTTTCCCGAATATTGACTGACAAGAAAATTGAAAACTGTTATGGAGAGTAATAATCTGTGGATGAATGGCATTTGATATGTGATGTGTGCTATCATTTTCATTTTACATTGCTTCGTTTACATAACTTCTTATTTGGATTTTAGAGTTATGGACAAAGTTAAATAGTTTAAATAGAAAATGCTGGCGTGTGAATATCATCCCAGTCTGACTTCTTGTTTTTTCTAGATAGAGGACTTAAGAGTTAATGAATATAGTAGTGAATCTCATTCTTCATTGTTTGTGCAATTTAAAACTGTATTTTATGGTGTTAGCATAATGACTTTGCAAAGCGGATATAGCAAATGAGCTTTGTGACAAAGAGAAGCTAAGTGATTCATATCTGATTCTTGGGGAATCCTATTAAAAGCTCAGAAACTTCAAAAAAGCGATAAAATGGTTTAACAAGAGTTGGGAGACATATAACTCTATCGGAAACTTGGAGGTAAGTTGGTTGTTAGCAGTTTTTTATTGCATATATCATTACTGTCTTTGTTCTTGGAAAAGTATCAGTAGCTAATTTTTATGAACTTGCAATGTATATAAGGACATATATTGTTTCAGCAACATTTAATATATTTTTTGGTAGTAAAAATAGACTAACATTTCCTTAAACTTCCAGGGCCAAGCATTGACCAGAATCAACATTGGTGACGTCCTGGACTGTGATGGGGATTGCATGGGAGCCCTAAGTGCATTTGAAGAAGGCTATAGGTATTCATCTTTCATTCATTTTGTCCTCAAAATTGCCATTGTGTTAAATTCTTAGTTTGTTGAGCATGAACTGGTTAGCTGAATACCTCATATTAGCTTACAAAACGGCAGCTCTTTACACGTTTCATGGGCTTCTTTAACTCATATGCAATAAAAATGATTCTCTTGCTATGGCTTTACATGTTAAAGAATTTTTTGACCCAAGACAACTCAGAATAATATTTACAGATATAGTATATATATATATATATATATACATATATGAGGTTAGTTACGGGGAGGGGGCTGACAACCTCATGATTGGTTGTCAGCTAACCGAATCTGTTATTCCTAACAGATTCTTAGTATAAATTAGCAGTAGATGTGAGGAGCGAGGATATTGCGTATACTGTTGAGTGAGAGTGTGATCCGTAGGCTGGAGCTCTTGGTCCTCGAAACTAGATTATCCTTTGTATTCGTTTACTGAAATCTATAGCAAACTACATATTTCCATACTTGTTTTCTTGAATCCTATCAACTGGTATCAGAGCACTACGACTTTGGGCATGGCAGCAAAGAAGCAGGATACAAGGTTGGATGTTTTGGAAAAGGAAGTGGAGGAAATCAAGGTAGGTCTGCAAGTGGAGAGAGAGACCTTAAGGGGGGAAGTTAACCAGCACCTCGAGGGGGTAAAGGGGGAGCTGAAGGACGAAATCAGTAAGAGGTTCGACCAGCTGATGCAGGCGATCGCGACCCTTCAACTGCGCCCAGATCCAGCACCTCATAACCCAGCGAAAATGGTAGAAGGCGAGTCCTCAGTGACGGGTATGAGGAGAGGCCGTAGAGATGAGACTAGGGAGGATGTTTATACAGGGACAGAGACGGGTCATGAAGGAAGGGCTGCTGGGTGGGTCGGGTTAGCTCTAGATGACCATGGGCGACCCGCGGGGCTCCAGATGCCAGCCGGGTATGACCCGACTATTAAACACTTAGTCGGGGGTCATTTAGGGCACAAAAATGAGCTGGGAAGGGGGCGAGACCAGAGGACAGATCGGTGCGAGGGAGAAAAGGAGAGAAAGGATGAGAGGTGCGCCGGTGAAGCTAGGGCCAAAACTGAAGAGAGGAGGTGGTTCCTAGAAGGGGATGGGTATCGGCCTGGTGCGTGCTGGAGAAGGGGGGCCACAGACGGAGATCCTTGACCTCCGGACTGGAGGCGCGATTGCAAGCCCAGACGGATTGAAATGCCCATCTTCAGCGGTGATGATCCCGATGGGTGGATCTATCGTGTGGAGCGATTTTTTTTAGTAGGGAGGTTTTCGGAGGCAAAGAAGATGGAACTGGTTGGGATGAGTCTAGAGAAGGAAGCATTAACGTGGTTCCGATGGGTAGAAGGACGTCGACCT
>JANKOE010000204.1:62815027-62826235 GCA_026284465.1 Erythroxylum citrifolium
CCTTGTGATCTATCCCGGAATATTTCTATTCCTATCACATAGGATGCCTCACCCATATCTTTCATTTTGAAATTATTAGAAAGAAAATTCTTCATATCATGTAACAAAAGAACATTATTCGCAGCAAGAAGGATATCGTCAACATATAGGACTAATATAATGAACTTGCTCATACTAACCTTTATATAGATACACCGATCAACAGTGTTCTCTACAAAACCATAAGACGTAATGATATCATTAAACTTAAGATACCATTGTCAGGAAGCTTGTTTCAGTCCATATATTGACTTCTTTAATTTACACACTAATCGTTCCTTTCGTGTGGTCACGAAACCTTCCGGTTGATCCATATATACTTCTTCTTCCAAGTCACCATTCAAAAATGCGGTCTTTACGTCCATTTGGTGAAGCTCTAATTCATAATGAGCCACTAGTGCCATGATAATTCTTAAAGAGCCCTTCATTGAAACTGGAGAGAAGGTCTCTTTATAGTCAATACCATCCTTTTAAGTGTAACATTTGGCAATAAGTCTGGCTTTATACCTTTCATTGTTGCCTTGTGAGTCACATTTGGTCTTAAAGACCCATTTACAACCCACTTGTTTTGCACCTTCTGGCAGCTTAACTAATTCCCAGACATTATTGTCATCCATTGATTTCAACTCTTCTTTCATTGCATTGAACCATCTTTCAAAATTGTTATATTCCATGGCTTGTTTGAACGAGCCTGGATCTTTATCAATGCTCAAGTCACATTCATGATCAAGTGAGTAAATTTCATAATCACTTAAGATAGCTGGTCTTCTTCGCCTTACAGACCTTCGTAATTCTACATTTTATGTCATTACTTGATCATTTTGGAACTTGATCATTATTAGCTGGTTCGTCATTAATATGTTCAATTTGTGGAATTGGAACATTAATTTGTTGTTTCGGTATGTTGCGTATTTGTGATGCCACAAGAGGAATAAGAATTAGTGGAATCACGTCTAATGTAGTAGTGTCTACTCGACTTGAAGTAGTTTCTACTCGATTCTCATGAATATCTACTTTTCGTGATTCTCCACTCCCATTGATTTGACCATTCTCAATGAACTGAGCGTTACCAGACTCAACTATTCTTGTACTATGGTTAGGATAATAAAATCTATACCCCTTTGACTTTTCAGGATAGCCAATGAAATAACCACTAACGGTTCTCGCTTCAAGCTTCTTTTCATGTGGATTATACAGCCTTACTTCTGCCGGAAAACCCCAATTATGGAGGTGTCGTAAATTAGGTTTCCTTCCTGTCCACAGTTCATAAGGTGTCATAGGAACTGCCTTACTAGGAATCCTATTTAGCAAATATGCAACAGTCTTTAATGCATGCATCCACAATGATAAAGGTATAGTACTATTACTGAACATGCTCCTAACCATTTCCATAAGACTACGATTCCGCCTTTTAGCTACACCATTTTATTGTAGTATACCAGGCATTGTGTATTGTGCACATATGCATCGACTTGCAAGAAACTTTGCAAATAGATCTGGACATTGTCCACTTTCATCGAATTTTTCATAATATTCACCACCTCTATTAGACCTCACTATCTTTACTTTTCTATCTAACTGCTTTTCTATCTCATTAATGAACACCTCTAGGATGTCCACAGGCTGAGACTTCTTATGTAGCAGATAAATATATCCATATCGTGATAAGTCATCAATAAAGGTAATGAAATATTTTTCGCCGCCCCAAAAAGGAATGTCGAAAGGACCACAGATGTTAGTGTGTATTAATTCTAGTAATGTACTACTTCTTGTGACTGGATGCTTTGATATATTTTTGGTTTGCTTGCCTTAAATGCAATCCACCCATATATCCTAGTCAACAAAATCCAATGAAGGTAAGATTTCATTTTTCACTAACCTCTGTACCCTTTCTTTGGATATATGACCTAATCTTTTATGCCACAAAAAAGCTGAGCATTCATTATGTGCACTACATTTATTTTCTATAATATGGTCAACATGAAACAGAGATTCAGCAAAATCAACATCAAGATTAAAACAATATAAACAATCAATTAATATACCGGAACCATAATAGTACTTATGTTTATACAATGAAAAAACGTTGTTTACAATCGTAAGTTGAAATCCTTAATCTTCCAATTTTGCAACAGAAACTAAATTCCTTGCACATTTAGAAACATAAAGACACTTTTCTAGATCTAGGTAACACCCAGTGTCTAAGATCAATCTGTACATCCCAATGCCCTTTATTCGTGCCTTCATTATGTTCCCCATATACAAGAACTTTTCAATTCCGTTTATAGTCTGGATTGAAAGGAATCCCTGTTTAACATATGACACATGAGTAGTTGACCAGAATCTAACCACTAGGTATTTTTAGGCACGTCAATAAGATTTGATTCATAACATACTGATACATAATATGTATCTTTCTTTTCAAACCAAGCCTTTCTTTTTAGACAATCTTTCTGAAAGTGACCAGGCTTTTTGCAGAAGTGGCATCTCTTATCTTTCTTAATTTGACCCTCATTAACTTTGCTAAGAGCTTTGTTCTTATTATTGCCTTTCTGTCGTGGTTTATTCTTACTGATACTAGCACCTCGATGAAATGTGAGATGAACATAGTGGTCCTTTATTTTCTTCAATCTCCCTTCCCCCTGAACTAGCAGGGCCTTAATTTCTTGAAGGTTCCATTTTTCTTTAATAGTGTTGTAATTCACTTGGAACTAGCCAAACTTTAGAGGAAGTGAGTTAATTATGAACTGTACCAGAAAAGACTTACCCACATCTATACCCATAGATTTCAACTTTGCTGCTAGGTTTGACATATGAGTTATATGATCATGAATGGGCTGTGACCATTCAAAATTCTTGGTCGTTAGCTCACTCATCAAAGTCTCTACTATATACTTGTTAGCTATTTCTGATTAGGAGTATGCTTTAAGCTTCAACATGAACTCCTTTGCATTGTCCGCTTTAGGCATTGAAGGCTTGACATTTTTTGCAATCGTCATTCACATTAAATTCAAGCTCAGCCTATTAGACCGTTCCCAAGCCTCATAATAAGACTTGTTAGCTTCAGAACTAGTCTCAGTTATGGCTGCAGGCCTTACGTATGAAACTATGGTCAAGTCCAAATCCATTACATCCAGTTGAAACTGAATTTGATCGGACCAATCTCCATTGTTCAAACCATTGAACTTCATCAAGCCATTGCCTAAGGCGAACAAACTAGTAGATGCTGCAAATACAACATATAGTCCATGCATTAATGATTTGAGTAATCCTAAATGGATTTAAACTAACTAATACACTTTGATTATGCATTTAAATTCTCCTTTGGGTGAAATTTAAATACATAATTGTAACCTACTATGATGCATATATATTGTTCACTATAATAGACAATCAATCATATTCTAGTTAACATGTATGTTATCTTTGGATATACAATCATATTAACTAAATATGTTGATAAAGTCCCTTTAATGTCATTAATTATAAGCAATGGTCCACCTTCGGGTGACCTCCTAGCGTTATAATTAATAATCTCAATTGTTCAGTTTAAACTTTATGTCATTTGTAGCATCATATCATATTGAACAATTGAACAAATCACAATTAAATGCTTAATATTTTTCAAGCTAGGCCACTTTGGTGACTAACAAGCTTTCCATGCAATAAACATTTAATTGGACAATTATTATACATGACAAATTTTAATTTAGTTAGTTTAGTCACTTTAGTGGCTAACAAACTATTCTAAATTACCATGATGTCATGTAGCACATGCATTATAAAATAGGAAAATTTAATTCCAAAGATTACATAATATAAAATAGTCAATGTACCAAAGAAATATATAATATGGCACTGAATTTCAAAATTATATATTATATATAGAAAATAAATTAATTATGAATTAAATAATCTATTATAATTGGGCCATAATTATTTATTAACTTAATCTTAATTTTTAATGGTCCAAAACCCAAAACAAATCAACCTATAATTTGATTTTGGGCTTAGAAGTCCATCACCAGCGTCTGCCAAGGAAGGGCAGCGTCTGCCTAGGAACGGTTGTTTCGTTTCTTTTCCCAACCGAAAATCCAAGTTCATACGGTGACTACCACTTTGAAAGTGTTTTATGCTGAAAGGAACGATATTGTTTTGGCTTTTACAAGAAAGAGATTGTTTTTGCATCATATTGCATCATACTGTTATCATACAGCATGTTAAATGCATATAGGCATACATTAATTGCAAATAAGACAAAAACAACACGTAATAAATGCTAGAAGATTGCATCTAGGAATCATGTGAGAGAAACACCAAAAGATAACGATAACATACATTAAATGCATATGAGACAAAGCATCACATGTTAAATGCCGAGATAAAACACGACTTCTTCGTACTGATACAAGTACGAAGATTTCAACGATATTTTGTTTAATATGTTGATAAAGCATTGCGCATGAAGTTCTATTAATATTTGAAAAGAGCAACAAGTAATGGTTCTCTGTGTTCTGCATCTATTTCGTATAGGAACAAAACAATGCCATGAAAAAATACAGAATCTTGCAACACTCTATTTATGTAATCATACTGAAACATACATGGTGAAAAAACAAATCATGCAATACCGTAGCTCTAATACCAATTGTAAGATATTTATGGATCGATTGATTTTTGCATACCTGTATCTATGATTGTTTTTTGTGAGATGTGGTTGTTCTTGAAAGAAGTTTATTTCTTCTATTCTTCTTTCTTTTAGCGGCTTCTTCAATGGTTCAGAATCACCTTTCAAAAGTTTCTAAAAAACTTCTATACACTTTAGCCAACCATCATATTGGTTTATATTAAAAAAGAGAGAAAAAGAGTCTCTGACCAATTTTTGAGAACCTTTTAATTAATACCTAACAACCATCATCTTGGGTGTTTTTCATAAGACTCAAACTATATGTCACATGGGTCATTAAATATTCTAACATTTGGCTGTTGAGTTTTCTATAATATCCATCAATGTTATTCTAATAATATTTCTTTTTGGCATGATGTATATATATATTCTTTGGTATCATGAACTGTTGCTAGTTCTTGGCGAATATTATATTTCTGCTTCTGAGAACTAGAAGAGTAAGAAATAAGTAAAAGCATCTTTTTGTTCCTACATTTAATTACCAAAATTTCAACTCTAGGAATAAGAATAATAAAAATTCGAGTCATTTAAATTGATTTTAATTCAAAACTCGATAAAACCGAAAAAACAGATCTAATTAAATTGAAACTTGAAAATTTTTAAAAGTTTTGATGGATAACAAAATTTAAAAATACTAATTTTTATTATATTGTTTGTATTATAATGACCTTACTATATGGATGCATTATATGCTTAACTTGTACATTTTCTATGAGTGGTAAATATTAACAAAATATATTTTGCTAGTTATTAAATGCATATAATAATTTATTTAATATACATACTTTAAAAGATAATAATTAAAAATTTTATTGTTATTAAAAATATAATACTATCAATTGATATTTTCATAAATTCAACTTATTATGTATCCTAAAAAATATAACACTGAATTGAATTATATCATATTGGTTATTTATACTATCTTGATAATATTGATTTCTGTCAATCATATTAGTTAATGTAAAAAAGGAAGTCAAAATATTAAAAATACATTATATGTAGATATTAAAAGTATTTTTATAATTTTTTATCAATTATGAATTTCATTATCTTTTTTAGGGTAAATCAGTAGAAAATTTTATACAAAATAATATAAAGTTATGTACAAAGCTGAAGAGACTTAATCAACAATTCTTTGCTACCAAAAGGTTCACAGTACCTAAGGTCCTAAGTCATTTCCCCAAACAGTCCAACACAGGCTATTCTAGCTTCCTGCCAAATGATTTTTCATATCTATAATATCAATCTCAAACCCTTAATACTAGTATGCCCACAACAACTTCCAATAGCCAACACAACCAAACATTAATACAGCACAACCTAAATTGACAGCTCAAATTATTTTCTGAACCTCAGTGCTGAGAAGAATTTTGTCACCATATGAAGGAGTGCCAGTGCTTGTCCAGTCCCTGCTGCATCTTCTGAGTCAATTGATGTTCACCTATGTTCAACATGAAATACAAACCTTTGTGCATAGCTTCCTCTCTTGCCTGAAGTTTGAGTTAGTGCTCCCTCCGATCAGGCTTATAATATTTGACAATTCCTATGCTTATCATCTAGTTATCATCCCTTCTTTCATTTTAGGATCATCCTTGTATTGATTTCCGACTAGGGGGAAGCTCATGAGTGATCATTTCAACCAGTACCTGTAACCAGAAAGAAAACCAATAACCAGATCTCAATTTACCTACTCTCAGTGTTTATGAATAGCGGCTCCATTACTTAGAAGATCACTTTAGAGTTGATGTTCCCCACTTCCATGGCTTTGTCTTTAAAGGTTCTGAGGTTTCTCTCGGACCATAAGTTATAAACAATAACTGATATTAGGATAGAGAATGTGTCTAGGTTTATGTTTTGGTGTCTTTGGCTTTGGTTGAACCAATGTTGGATGGCTTGGAGATTTGGCAGATTTGGAATGTTCATTTGAAAGTGGTTAAGGCAGTGTTGCCAAACTGAATTTGAAAAGGAACATTCAAAGAATAGGTGGTTAATGGGTTCATTGCTCGAAGAGCATGGTGAACAATGGTTAGGAATAAAAGTAAAAAGTAGTTGATCTCTTATTTGTAGTTTATTAAGAAAGGCTAATCACAAGATAAAAGCATACCTTGGGGTTATTCCTTTATGCCATACCAATTTATACCAAGGTAATCTTGGAGAAGGAGGTCTCATCAGGGTGTATGTTAATGTATTGGTGTAAGCTTTTGTGGTGCTAGGCAACCATTCTAGCATATTCGGTTGAGACTCATCAGGTTGATAAGTTAAAGGTTCTAGCATGCGAATGACCTCAATTGTAGCTCCTTGCCAATTCTATACATTGTCACGGATAAGATCAGCTACTTTTGCATGCATTGGGTGTTCTGACCCATTGATAATTCTTGGGGAAACCAGATCCTTCAGTAAACTTCTATGATGCCACGGGTCCTGCCATAAGAAAGTTGAAACGCCATTCCCTATCCTAAATCTGAAATGGTACCCAATAATATTCCTAACCTGAATTAGTTTCCTCCAGCTCCAAGAGCCATTGCTAGTTGGGTGGGTGCTCCAGAAATTATTTCTTCTATGAATAATGGTGTGAACCCATTTAACCCATAAGACTTCCCTATCATTAAAAAGGGTCCAGATCCTTTTGCCTAACAGAACATTATTCCAAGTAGAAAGATGTTTAATCCTTAGACCACCCTCCTTTTTATGTTTACAAAGATTAGACCACTTAACCTTGGCATGAGTTTTTGTTACTACCTTCCCAGACCACAAGAAGTTCCTGAGCTTAGACTCTATTTCTTTTATGATGGAAGCGGGGAGAAGGAAATGGCTAGCCCAATAGACCTGAAAGGTATCCAGAACAGAGTTTACCAACTGAAGCCTACTAGCATAGGATAAAGCCTTATGAGTCTATTTGTTAATTCTGGTATCCATTTTTTCTAACAAGGGGATACGGTCTCTCCTAATCAATCTACTAGTTAAGATAGGCAATCCTAGATATTTCATAGGTAGTTGACCCCTTTTAAGACTTGAAATAGTTTCCAATTGGTCGGACCAATGATTCATATCAGAAGATGAGAAGAATTGACTCTTGTTAATATTCATTTCCAGACCTGAGAATTTAGAGAAAGTGTTTAAGCAATTTAACAAGGTATTCATCGAAGTCAGATCAGCTTGACAAAACATTAATAAGTCATCAGCAAACAAGAGGTGGAAAAGTTTAAGAGCTTTGCATCTTCAGTGGAATTTAAAAGTAGGGGTTCCTGCTACCGAGACATGTAGACTCCTAGATAGGACCTCCATACAGATAATAAAAAGATATGGAGAGAGAAGATCGACTTGTCTTAATTCTGATTTTCCACAAAAAAATTTATGTAGGAGACCCATTAATGAGGATAGAGTAGGAGGGGGAGGTTAGACATTCTTCAATCCATTTAATAAACATCAGAGGAAGACCTACAGCTAATAGCACCTTGAGGAGAAAATTTCACTGAATAGAATCATAGGCTTTTTCCAAGTCAATTTTAAAAGCACATCTCTTATGGCTATTTGAAAGGTGATAGTTCTTGAAGATCTCTTGGGCTAATAGAATATTGTCTCCTATACGACAATTTTTAACGAAAACACTTTGGTTTGGGCTGATGATAAGGGGCAAGATCTATCTAAGTCTATTAAAAATGATTTTTGTGATCACCTTATAGATCATATTACAGCAAGAAATAGGTCAATAGTCCAACACAGTGGAAGGGTGGATCCTCTTAGGAATAAGCTCTTTGAGGAGCTTCCTATATTGAAAAAATCCTGGATTGCCCTAGTTATCTCATATCCAACAATAGACCAAGAATGTTTAAAGAAGAACCTATTGAATCCATCCGGGCTAGGGGCCTTGTTCGGGTTGAAAGAAAAGAAAGCTTCTTTAATTTCTTGGGAGGCAGCTTCAGCTACAAGGTTGATTATGAGGTTCTTTGGGATTAATTATTAATTCAAATTTTATTGAATATTTATATATTTTAATTTTAATTATAAAAATTAAATAAAATTAAATAATTTATAATTTTATTGATAATTAATTTTAATTAATTAAATATATTAATATAATGTTGAATTAAAATTTTCATAATTTTTATTAAATAATTAAATAATATACATTTAAATGATAGTAAATCATATTATAAAAAATAAAAATAGGAAACAAAAACTACTTTTATGGTTTTCATATATTTTGAAAATCAGAAGAAACTAAAACCAAAAACAGAAAATAAAAACTTAGATAAACAAGATTTTTATTGAATTTAAAAACAAAAACAGAAAATTAAAAATAAAAGTAGAAACAAACAAATATTTTTTCTATTTCCCAAAACGCATAACCTATCTCTTCAAGAAACCAAAAAAAACATGTTCTATTTGGTGTTTTCTAAAGCATATGGTCAAATCCAATATGGTGTACAGCTTTTGTCGAACAACCATTTCCAACCTTATACGGAAATAGAGAGCTTCATACTCTTCTAAGTTAGACTAATACTATCTCCTTCCAAGTTGTATGTGAATGAAAATAGGTCAAGTCGAGATTATGGGCCATAGATTTTTCAAAAACCCGTGTCTGATTTGAAGACTGATTTAATTTGAGAGGTCTAGATCTGCAGAACAATTTCCAACAAGAGAAAACGTGTAGAGTAGTGAAAGTTCCTGAAAGTCAGTAGCTAGATCTCTCCTTCTTCACCTATAAATGGAGGCAACTTACAATAACGATGAAGCACAACACATTAACTTTCTGTAACTTTACTCTCTTCTCAACAGAATTTGCTTCAAGACCAACTTGATATATCCGTATTGGGATTCCATTCCAGGGACGATCAGATGAAGAATCAAAGATATTTCAGTCTGCTACTGATAATACTCATGATTATAAGCAGCAGGTCAGTGGAGGCAAGACCAATCGCTACTGTGAAGAAGATTGATAGCCGTTTACTTCTGAGAAAACTTGGATATACCAAATCAAAACTGGTTTATCGTCGGCCACACTCAAGCCTTCCTCCCCCTCCTGCTCCTGCTCCTAATAGAGCACCATCAGCACCAAGCTCTACAAAGCCATAATTCCAGTTTGTGTATTGGGTCGGATTGGATGGAAAGATGTAGCTAAAGTCCAGTCTAAAGTTCGGTCAAACTCGGATCATTCAAGACGATATTTTCTAAAAGCGGCTTCTATTATTACTACATAATGTTTGCTAGAAACATTCCTAAGCTAGCTCTTGGCAGTCTAGGAATGTTTGGTTCACTTATATTTATGCTGTGATTTTTAATTTTAATTTTATGTTTTTATTAAAAAATAAAAATTTGTTTATTTGAAATTTGTAATAAAAATTAAAAATAAAATTATGATTTTAATGCATAGTATTGATAAACGATAAATAGGAAAACTAGTAACATAGAAACGCAAAAATAAAAAAAATTAGAACCGAAGAAACTAGAAACGTGAAATGCAGAAATGCAAAAGTCAAAATAAATAAAAAATGTGGAATAACAAATAATTGAAAATGCAAAAACACAGATAAACTACTAATAGGAAAACCAATTTCGTTGAAATGCTGAAAAAAAACTAGAAATGAAGAAACCGAAAACGCGAAATGCAAAAACATAAAAGTCAAAATAAACCAAAAACACATAATAACAAACAATTGTAAATCAAAAACACTTTTTTTTTTTTTTTTTTGGAGAAAGTAACATATATATTAAGAAAAATGAGAGGTTATGTACAAAGCAAAAACAAATAGCCACAAGCGGCGCTCAAAAGAAATCAAATAAGCCACAGACGGTTCTCAAAAGAAATCAAATAAGCCACAGGCGGCTCTCAAAACAAATCAAAGCCACAGACGGCTTGCAGAATAAAGCAAATTAAACTAGGTAGATAGCCTCCAGATATGCCGCTGAAGAACAGGGATCTGAAGACGAGTATCAAGGCCGAGAAGCCGGGAACGAATGAGCTCAATGATGTCCGCAATGATGTCGTGAGTAGAACGGTGTCGTCTGCTAAAAATGCGGTTATTCCTCTCACACCAAAGAAAATAGACTGTGGCGGAGAGGACTAACCGTGAGACAAGGTGTCGGTAATCATGGCGCCGGCTGAGATGAAGGCAAGCCCACTGGAGAAGGGGAACCCAAGAGATCGAAGGCCAAGCAGTGCAGGTCTTCGTCGAGAGGGAACCCCAAACGGTAGCAGAGAAACGGCACTGAAAGAAGAGGTGATCGTGTGTCTCCGTAGAAGTACCACAAAGTACACAAGTCGAAGAGGTCAGGACGTCGAAGTACTGGAGCCTATCCATGGTCCGGAGTCGCTCCTGCGATGCCAACCAGAGGATGAAGGAGTGTCGCGGAATGTGTCCTGGGAACCACAATAAATGGTGAATCGGGTCCACAGGGCGACGGGCTCGAAGAAGGTGCCAGGCGGAGTCGACAGAGAAGACTCCTGATGAGTGACCTCTCCAAACCCAACTATCAGA
>JANKOE010000204.1:62910558-62938401 GCA_026284465.1 Erythroxylum citrifolium
CCATAACCTCTTGTAACCTTTTGATTGCTGCTGTAGTTCCTGAGCCACAGAAGATTATTGCATCGTCTTCTTTGCCTCCTAAACACTTTTTGATGTACTGAGAAGCTCCATGCACCATTTTTGTGGTCTGATGTCCGACATAGCTGTCCCCAGTATGAGTGTTCCCTATAATCCAAATAAATATTCATAGTGAATATACAGTAAAATTCGCTTCAATGATATGATCACCATCAACTTAATTACCATAGAAGGGAAGAACTTTGTTCATGATGAAACTTTCGATGTATAGAAGAGAACGTCCTGAGGCAGTGTGATCAGCATACGTAAGTCTTCGTTTTCCGAAAGGAGTATCAAACTCAACTTCACCGCCAATGATCTGAGAGCGAAGCCAACTCAGTTTTCTGTCAGATGAAGAGTTGGCCTGATCAGGCACGATGGACTCAGCTAGTGCTCCAAATGATCCAGAGTGAGTATGGTGTAATACATCATCAGACGATGATTGAGAAGCTGATTTACTTGTTCTTGCAGGTGAACTGGTGCCGTTGGTATATATGGATGGGGTCAGTCTTTGAAATGGTTCCTTGACTTCCATGGTCGGAGACATCGGGAAGGAGAATCAGAAGAAGAACAAGCTAAGAAGATGTTTGATTATGGAGTAATGTAACCGGCTACTTATACACAAAATGAAGGTGATGAAGTCTGGTTGGTGACGGTCATATGACGTTGTTCAAAAATGGACCACAATGATTGCAACACATATTTTTTACAATAATTTAGAAATTTTGGTCAAAATTTTTAGCAATCCTTTAGGTTCTGTTTAGTTTACGGTTTTATACACTAATTATATGATAAGTTATAATAATATTTTAAAAATAAAAATAAAAATAAAATATTTTATATTTTATTCAATTTTATAATACAACACAATTATAAGTTATATTAATCAAGTTTTTAAAGTTTCAATTTATTACAAATATTACTTACTATTAACTCTCTCTAATAATGTTGCTGTTGAGGAATGCTAAATAAGCAGACTTCATTCCAAATCAAACTACACATGGAGTTAAGCAATTAAATAATTATTTTAAAATTATTTTATTAATTAACAGATTAAAAACAAGTAATAAAAACTACTAAATAATTAGAAATAATTTATTACTTCAACCCAAATTAATAAACAAAAGTTTAAATTAATTGAATTAAAGACGAGACTTAAATTTGGGAATATTAACTTGATCCGAAAATGATTTAATCAAATTTCAAAATATCATTTTAATTAAAATTTCAACTAAAATTTGGATTGTCCGATTATTTAATTTATCCATTATCATCATTAGTAAAAATTATGTGTTAATCCATTAATTAATTAACTAAAATTGAAATTATTCTTCATTTAATTTATTATAATTCTTATGTGATTTAACGTGGAATGAGGCATACTTTTCAGTTTTCACTCTATATTAACATATTAACAACAAAATTAACACTAAAATATATTAATAACAAGTTGAAACTTTCAAATATTTAATAAATATATTTTATAATGTTGATTAATATTAAATAAAATTTATTATTTAAAATATAATATTTCCTTTTAAAATATATAAAATTCCATACACTCAAGGTTCTGAGTTCTAAAAAAAAAAATCTTACTTACAACGTTGTCTACTCTAGTTGTTTTAAGCAACTAAAACTATAAAGTCTAGGCGATATAGATTTTTAGTCAAAGACATTAAAATATATTAGTATAAGATAAATATGTATTTCTTTTCTAACTAATCTTTCTTTTTTCTTTTAGTCATATATATTACAATATTTGTGTTCTTTTTCAAAATTTTTAAATTTAAATTATAAAATTAAATTTAAGCTCAAAATTATTAATATTTATAAATAATTGATTAATATCAATACCTTCAATCATCTATCCTATTTTGATTCATTTATACATACACTTATACAAATATTTAAACTAAAATATGAGAGAATTTTCTATTCCAAAATTAGTCTGAAAATAAATTTAAAAAGTAAATATTAATTACAGTGCTTAATTTTTTTTTGGTAAATCAGAACTTGATAAATAATAAAAAGTTATGTACAAGCAAGAGCTACTAAAGTGTGCTCAAACAAGTAAAATTGATAAAGACTTGGAAATTAGAGAAGAAAACGTTTTTCTTGTGGTGAACAGAAAATGATAGAAACTATTCAAAGAGGAAGACTTTGAATAGTTTGGGAAGAAAAGACAATTTTTCTTAGACTAGTATAATAGACTTTGGTGTTCTTGACTAGTAGTAACCTTATCCCCGTCAGTTGCACAAAGAATTTTATAGAGCTAACTATTAAAAGTCAATTAAATGACTTTCATAAATTAGACAACTTAAGTTAATGAATTGTAATAATAATAAATTTTTTTTCTCATATTTTAATTTAAATATTTGTAAAATTCTATGTATAAATCATCAAAAGATTGTATGGTTTTACCATTGAGTCTATTATTAGGAATTTATTAGTCATAATATCATTTGTATCAACATCTAGTTGAAGTCCCACTGAGTTGCTAGTTATATGTGAATATATTAAAATAAAATTCATAATTTAATTATTAAAAATTCAAAAATCAATCGAATTAATTTTTATATAATTTTAAAAGATAATTATATATTATTAATTTTATATAAATTATGAAATAAATTATATATATACATCTTACTAATTTTTAATCAAATTACACCTTATCGTATTAATCACTCGACAATTTTTTTCACAATGACTTTTTGTTTTGGATTCGAGGAAACCTCACAGGCGGGCCAAGCGGGCTCACCTTTCAGAGGACCAAGTGGTTACACCCCAGCAGAGGGCCAAGCGGCTACACCCCATTACAGAGGGCCTCACTAGTTCTCCACCCATAGGTAATACCCCGGCTGCCCCAGGCTCTTACAAGAGAGGCTAGCAAAGAATCGAACTTGGGACCTAACCGAAACCAAGCCCCGCTCTCAACCATCTAGCCACATCCCTTGAGGGCACAATGACATTATCTAACGATAAGGAGAAGATGATATTGATCGTAATCTAACACTTTTAAATTATTAATTCCTATATAATTTATGATATATACAATTTAAGTTATTTTAGTTCAAACTTATGTTCCTCTTTTATTTATTTACAAGAAAATTTAAAATAAAACTTAACAATTATAAGTTTCATGAACTCCTTTAATTTTCTAAATGAAAATAACTAAAATAACTAAAACTACTTGATATAAGAGACTTATTACTATTATATTAAGAAAATTTGAAATTAAAAAAGTATTAGTATTACTATTAAGCAATACAAAGAGTGTCATTTATCATAAGAGGCTTTCGTAATATTAATTACTAAAAGTTCAAAAATTAAACTAATTAATTTTTTAATTTATGAGATAAAAAAGTCAAATAATATATATATATATATATTACTATTCTCCAATCAAATTGCTTATTTAACGCCGTATTGAGCACTTCGGTAATAATTTATGGGAGAAAAACTGTATACATATATGGATTAATAGGAAAAGAAAAACTTTAAAAAATTATATAAGCAAATAAATAATTTACTCAATATTAACAGAAAAAGGACTTAAAATATTTATAAAAAAATTTAGAAAATAAAAATGCATTTGATGTGCAACTAAGTCTATGTCTTAATTAATGAAGAGTAAAATCAAAATAAGATAAATTAAATGAAAATAAATAATTATCGTAAATAAACTCACAAAATATTTATAATTTTTACAAAATATAAAATTATAACCTTATATTTACGACAAGCTTATAAACCTTTTATATTAAGATTAAAAATAATGACCATATAACTATAGAATAAAATGAATTATGAAATAATGATAATATTTTTAATTTTAATAGACACGTCTATTCAAGATAGAATTCTATAACATCTAGAGCATTATCCAAAATAGCTTTTTGAATCCAAGTCAAACAAGAATTATTTTTTTTTTTTCTAAGTCAAACAAGAATTATTAGTTAGCTATCACCATCCAATTAATATCTTATAGGTCCAATTAATAAAGAATGTGACAACTAATTACTTAGATATATATAACATATATCCTAACAAAAAATAATCAGGACTTAGAACAAAATTTATAAAGATAGAATAAAATGAATTATGAAATAATGATAATATTTTTATCAATGCAATAATTTATAAAGATAAAAATAAGTCATAAAAAGATTGTCAAAATAAAATATTTTTAATTTTTCTAAAATTTGTGTCCTTTAAATTTTAATTATATCATTTATTTCTCAAGTTAGATGAATTTAAATATTTTATATCTCTTATTATATTTTTAGATATTAAATTAATATTTTGTTTTATTATTTAATAAAATTTTAACAATCTTACCTAACTTAAAATTTTTAATAAATAAATTAGATTAATTATATAAATATACGTAGATAAATTATAAAGCCAAAGAGGCAATTATATGAACACGATGAGGACTTATCGTGTTTATCACTTGGGTATAATAAAGCCAAGAAGGCAATTATATGAATACGACGAGGACGTATAGTGTTCATCACTTCGGTAGTAAATAGTAGGGTAAGGGGTTCATAAAGACATACACTGATCAGACAAGAACACTTGCAAAAAAGAGTAAATGGTGGGGTAAGAACTAAGAACAGTTGCAAAAAAGCGTAAATGGTGGGGTAAGGGTTTATTCATAGAAGGATTCGGCTCGGAAATGGGATCCTTTAGCCCCTTTCTATCTGAGCCATTTATTTATGTGAGACTCACCTAAATGGATGACTCAGGTTGAAGGAGGCCAAAATAGGAGCAAGAAAGGGGTACAGAAGATTTGGGCCCTCGAAAAGTTGGAAAAAATATCTGAATTTATCATCCTTATCAGCCGACAAAGAGGACAAACTCAACCCTCAACCATCAACCTCATCCAGTCCAGTCTCTTCATCAGAATTGTGAGTAATTTCCTAATTAAAAACAAAACCTTTTTTTATAAAGATAATAATTGGTGCCGACAACTTCCGACCAGGTCATCACCCTAAAAGAAAAGAAAAAAGATTAGTTATAAAAGAAATAGCTTATAATATTTTAATGTCTTTGACTGTAAATATATATCGCCTAGACTTTAAGTTACGGTTGTGGCTTGAACAATAATTTTTTTTTATATTTTCTATTTTTATTAATAAAAATTTTATTATTAATTGCATACAATTTTATTATTAATTATATAAAAATATTGTTATTAATTATTAAATAAAATTTATTATATTAAATATTATTCTAACCTATTTGATTTATATTTAAAAATAATTTATTTATAATTTTATTTACATAGAAATATATTTGTGATTTACCAAAAATATATTACGAATGTGACAAACAATTAAAGAATAAGTTTCTTATATATTTTTCTTTTTTATTAATAATTTTTATTTTATTATTAATTATATATAATTTATTATTAATTATATAAAAAATATTATTGTGTTGTGTTGGTTGTTATTAGGGTAAGATAAGAAATAATTGGCATCATAAAAAATTATTGATGATATATTAAATAGTACATATTTATTAGTTTACGTTTCATCTTAAACCCTTCTAATCGGAAATTTCTCATTTTCACCATTTAAAATGGAATGTAACTTAATATGAAAATCCTTTACCTTTGTCTCGTTTTATTTTAATCTATTATAAAACTTCCTCTTATAGATAATTTGACTAAAAAGAGCCTAAAGGATTGCGAAAAATTTTGACCAAATTTTCTAAATTATTGTAAAAAATGTGTTACAATCATTGTCGTCCATTTTTGAACAAATTTATGATCGTCACCAACCAGAGTTCATCACCTTCATTTTGTGTATAAGTAGCCGATTACATTACTCCATAATCAAACAACTTCTTAGCTTGTTCTTCTTCTGATTCTCCTTCCCGATGTCTCCGATCATGGAAGTCAAGCAACCCTTTCAAAGACTGACCCCATCCATATATACCAACGGCACCAGTTCACCTGAAAGAACAAGTAGCTCAGCTTCTCAATCATCGTCTGATGATGTGCACCATACTCACTCTGAATCATTTGGAGCACTAGCTGAGTCCATCGTCCCTGATCAGGCCAACTCTTCATCTGACAGAAAACTGAGTTGGCTTCGCTCTCAAATCATTGGCAGTGAAGTTGAGTTTGATACTCCTTTTGGAAAACGAAGACTTACGTATGCTGATCACACTGCCTCAGGACGTTCTCTTCTCTACATCGAAAGTTTCATCATGAACAAAGTTCATCCCTTCTATGGTAATTGAGTTGATCGTGATCATATTATTTAAGCGAATTTTACTGCATATTCACTATGAATATTTTCTTGGATTACAGGGAACACTCATACTGGGGACAGCTATGTCGGACATCAGACCACAAAAATGGTGCATGTAGCTTCTCAGTACATCAAAAAGTGTTTAGAAGGCAAAGAAGACGATGCAATAATCTTCTGTGGCTCAGGAACTACAGCAGCAATCAAAAGGTTACAAGAGGTTATGGAAATTACCGTACCATCAACCATGAGAGACAGAGTTGTAAGGTGCCTGAGAAATGATGAGAGATGGGTAGTCTTCATTGGACCATATGAGCACCACTCCAACATCCTTTCATGGCGTCAAAGCTTGGCCGAAGTCGTAGAGATTGGTTTAGATGACAGTGGTTTGATTGACCTTGAAGCTCTCAGGAAAGAACTTCAATCACATAAGTACTCGAACAGGCCAATCCTGGGTTCATTTTCAGCTTGCAGTAACGTGACAGGAACTTTTTCAGATACTCGAGCAATCGCTAGACTACTTCATGAACATGGAGCTTTTGCTTGCTTCGATTTTGCTGCGAGGTTTCTTTCAATTATCTATCTTCAACAATTCTTCTGGTTTCTATATTATCTAACTTTCTAATCATTTGATGAATCAGTGGCCCTTATGTGGAGATTGACATGAAATCTGGTGAGATTGATGGTTATGATGCTATATTCCTGAGTCCCCACAAGTTTCTGGGTGGACCTGGAACACCAGGAATACTTCTGATGAATAAAGTCCTATACAGATTGAGATCTTCACCACCATCAACCTGTGGTGGTGGAACTGTCAATTATGTGAATGGCTTCAATGAAAAAGTAAGTTTCATGAGTTATCTTCTTCTCTCTTTTCAAAAGTTTAATGAATAAATTTGCAGGATACTCTATATCTGAATGAGATAGAAGAAAGAGAGAATGGTGGAACACCTCAGATCATTCAAACCATTAGAGCAGCTTTAGCTTTCTGGGTCAAAACCTACATCACATACCATGTTATTGAGAGACAAGAAGACATTTACACAAGGAGAGCCCTGGAAAGGCTTGGTTCGAACAAGAACATAGAGATCTTAGGGAATACGAAGGTGAAGAGACAAGCTATAGTGTCTTTCCTGATATATACGACAATCAACAATGTTCAGGAAGGTGATAATGATGGTGAAGATATAGGTTTCTACTTGTGGGGAGAGACAGGGAAGAAAAGGGACAAGGCTCTTCATGGACCGTTCGTTGCAGTTCTGCTCAATGACCTATTTGGTGTACAAGCTCGAGGTGGGTGTGCTTGTGCAGGACCCTATGGTCACAGTTTGCTTAATGTGAATCAGACCACGTCTCTCAACATCAAATCTGCAATAGAACAAGTAAGAACTAATCCTTATTTATTTTATCATTAATTATATTTTTAAATAATTAAAGAAAATATTTCTTAAAGTTTATTTATTTTAATTTGATTGAAATAAAATAAATATATTATTTTTATTTAGATAATTCTTTATTTATGAATAAAAGATTTTTTGATTTATTAGAAAATTATTTTTGTTAGATCTAAAAATATTTTTATTTATTAATTAAGAAAATTGAGCATTCTTTAATAATTTTAAAATTAATTTTCTAATTTATTAAGCAATGATTTTTAATTAATTGAAAACTTAATCCCTAAATAAATAATGAAAAGAATTTCTTAATTAATTAAAGTGTTTTATTTAATTTTACAAGTGGTTTTTTAATATAAAATTTTTTAAAATTAAATTAGATAATTTTCTAATTAAAGATAATTCGAATTGAAATTATTATTGAATCAATGAACTAGGGTTACAGTGGGGTGAAGCCTGGATGGACAAGGATTAGCTTCCCATACTACATGTCCATCGAAGAATTTGAGTTTGTGCTTGCTGCTGTAGAGTTTCTGGCCACTTATGGCCAGAGATTCCTGCCATTGTATCGTTTCAACTGGAAATCTGGAAGCTGGACGTTCAAGAAGAAGGCACTGTACGAGGACCAAAACTCAGAGTTCGTTGGTGGCAACTTGATGCCCTTGGCAGGTTTAATGCAAGCAATCAGAAGGAGAGATGGCGATTCCATTAAACAGAGCAGCACAAAATACTCTAATCAGTCTGAGATTATGATTGGCAAGTATGAATCTTACATGCAAATCGCCAAATGCATTTCAAGCTTACTTCCAAAATTCCCAAGTGGAAGAACCCTTCCAAAAGACTTGGATCTTAACCTGGTTTATTTTAAAGTTTAGGGTTAATTACACGGGATCTCATTTTTCATTTCAATTATTGTGTTTAGAAAAATATTAATTACCTCCTTGATTATTATTTAGCTATTATATAACTCCATCACATTTCATTAGTTTTTCATCTATTTATAACTCTAAAATGATATAGTATTGAAATTTGAAAATTTCAATATTACATCGTTTTGTAAAATAGATGAAATATAATGAAACAAGTTATATAATAGTCAAATATTACTATAAGGAGGTAAATAATAATTTTCAAGACATACAGATTGAGATGAAAAGGTAAAGTTGAATTACAAACGATCCCGATAAATTTAACCCTAAAGTTTAAGGTGCTCTTCCTTTGTCATAAACTTAATAACTTGGAAATCATTTCCTTTGTTGGATTACTAGTTTGTTTACCAGAAGCTAAACATACCTAATCCAAACTTGGTTGGTGTCTTGCCAGTTTTAGCGGTAGCTAAACAAATGGTTATGTACTGTTATGTTCAAGGTCCTGATATGGACATTGATGCAATAAAACTTTGTGAATAATGGTGTGCAAGTGGTAATAAAAAAATGTTATTTTGAAAGCTTTGTTTTCTTTCTTTTCTAATGATGCCTTCAATTTATTTCTATCTTTTAAGTTTTAATATCTAGAAGGGCACATCAAGTTTTCTTTTTAAATGCCAATCCAAAAGAAAAAATTATAAAAGAGCGCATAAATTGTTTAACTGAAATTAATCAAAGGCATCAAGGCCTGATATTGTATGTGCTGTGAATATCATGGCTAGTTTTAATCACAATCCTTCGAGACAACATGCTTTATATGCGAGAAGAATGTTGAGATATGTGAAGCATACGATTGATCATGGAATTGGTTTGGAAAAGGAGAAAAGGTAGAGTTATATGTGTTTAGTGATGCAAGTTATGCTGGAAGCAATGAATGCAAGAGTAGGAGTGGGTACTGTTGTAGCTTAGGGTCTGGAATTTTTGTTTGTTGTTCAAAGAAGTAGAAGAGTGTTGCGCAATCATCAGCTGAAGCTGAGTATGTGGTAGTGAACATGGCTGCCAAGTAAGCTCAATGGTTGAAGAAAATCCTATTGGATGTTGATGAATTAAAGGAAAAATGTGTAACAATTTATTGTGATTCAAGTACTACCATTTCAATGGTTAAGAATCCATCTGATCATGTAAGAACCAAGCATATGAAAGTGAAGTATCATTATGTTAGGGAATTGATCAAAGAAAAGGAAATCAAAATGGCTTTCTATAGATCAAACTTCCAACTTGCTGATTTATTCACCAAGGCATTGGCAAGATGGAGATTCGATGATAGGTGTGCAAGCTTCACAAAACAAAGGAGGAGCTGCTGACTTGTATTGTTGCATGGAGCATGCTATGTTGAAATTCGTGGAAGAGTTTGCAAGATCAGTGAAAGTGAATAAGAGAGGCGGAATGAAGAACAAGATTCCTGTGTATAGAAGAAAGCTAGAGATGATGATTTTGGGAGCAATTCAGAAGTGTTTAGATCCAAAGAACATAATTCAAATGATTGAAATCAGTGCAAGAAAGGTGGAATGAATGAAGCAACATGCAATGGGAAGCCGAATGATGAAAAACCAGAATGTATGAAGCAAGTATAGAGCTGGTTTTACATCAGCTGAAGAAAACCTAAAGCAGAGTTTGAAAATTCCTGAAGAAATTATGAAAAAGTCATGCAAGTCAATGAAGTAGAGGAATTCAAAGCTAAAGTATCAATTGCCATTAAAGGGAATTAAGCTAGTTCAGAACCGCACATCAACTTTTGTTTCTGCAGCATCAAGTTTTTTAGTCTTTTTACTTTTTGCAGCTTTAAAATCATTAGGTTATTGTCAGAATTTGTTAATGTTTCAGACAACAGTGTTGTTTTTGTCCTTGATGAACCAATGAGAGTGAGATACATGTCAAAATCTTGCTCTTTAGTTATGTTATTGTCTTTCATTTTCAACCATTGATGTAAGATGGCAAAAAACATGTAAGAGCTAATGTGAAAAGCTCAAGATAAATTACAGATGTAACAGTTGCAGAAATATATGAAAAAACCATCTTCTTCTGTGTTAAAAAATTATTCCCTTTAATTTCTGCTATTCTTCTTCAGTTGTTTTAGATTTTTTTGGAGTTGTGCTGAATACAATACTTAGAGTGGAAAAAAACTAAACTTTGAAGTTAAAAATTCCATTTCTAAAGAGCTAGCATGATTTCATAGTTACAATCCGAATCCAAACCTTTACAAACACTTGTGAGAAATATACCACAGAGAATAAAATCAGTACATTAAAAGCAAATGTTGATCTTCTGAAATTTTTTCCTCTTCACTAGAGCAAAACCATTCAGTTCAGAAGCTGTTGGAGAGGAGTCACCTTCGAGCTTGAAATTAGAGCATACTAGAAGTTCTGTTCTTCCTTGCTGGAGTGCTAGAAGTTATGTTCTTGCTTTCTGGAGTGGTATCAGAGCCACACGATTCACACAACTTGGACTGAACCAAAATCATGGCAGGTACGAGTTTCCCCATTGGTTCAGCCTGATTTTGCTGGGGTTGAACGTCGTTGTTTGGATCCATAATTATGACAGATCTTGCTGTTGAATACCTGCAAAAACAAACAAGGCACGCAGGGAGTTAATCCCCGGTAGGCCCCTCCGACAATCAAGTCAATCTTTTGTGAGGGTTTTGGTGGCTAGAAATTAAGAGAAAATCAGAGTTTTGAAGTCGTACCTTTTCATGGTGAGATAATGAGTTTATATAGTGAATACCTGTAGGAATTAGGTCAACGTTGAAGAATGGGCCGATCGACCCATGTGCCTTTCTAAGTTTGGGCTTGGGCCTAACAAGACCGACCCAACCACCCATGATGAATCTGCAAAGTGTACAAGCTAATATATCAGTCTTAACTAGTAAAAATTACAGAGCTTGGGCTCTTATAGTTGAGGAATGTCTTAAAATGTGTGAATGTTGGGATGTGGTAAATGAAGGAGTGACTGAAGTTGAGGGAATAACAGAACTAACAGACCAACAATTAATAAGACTTAGGCAGGACAGAGACAATGACTTCAAAGCTCTTGTTTTCCTAAGGGCAGTAGTTAGTGAGGCAATTTTATTAAGACATGCTAGTTGCAAAAGTGCTAAAGAATTATAGGAAACATTGAAGATTGAGTATGTGGGCTCAGCTCAGTCCTTGAGATTGAAGAAACAGGCTGTAATGAGGAGCTTTGAAAATTTTTCGATGAAGGATGAAGAGAATATGGGAGCTGCAAAAACCAAATTCATGAATTTAGTTCAATAGCTGAAGAAGTTTGGAGAAAACACAAATACTGACAGATTGGTGGACAAGTTTTTGAGCAGGTTGCCTTTGAGATTTGAAGCAAGCATAGTACCTGTAGAATGGCAATTTAGTAATGATCCAGATTCTGTGACATTGGAGCAAGTTTTTAATGTTCTAGAAATGCATGAGGAAAGACATGGAATTCGAAGAGAATGAGAGGAATATGCTTTGAAGGCTGAGCGTTTAAAGTGCCAAAAAACCCACCAATTCTAACTCAAACTCCAAATCTGACTCAAAACTACCCTGAATCAAATGTTGTGCAACCTCAAATGCCTCCATATTACAGAACCAACCTCAAAACACTCAAAATCCTTACCAAGCCTCATTTCCTCAAAGCCAGATTTATCAAAACCAAATGCAATATCAGTTACCTCCAATATATCCTCAAACACCATTACCTCATCAATTGCCTTACTTGAATCATCCCTAAAATTACCAAGCTACCAACTAATATGCTGGAAATAACTCAAACAGAATGCAAAGTGGATCTAGAACTTCAAAGTGGGGAATGTATCCAAATTGCAAGTTTTATGGGAAGAACAATCATACTGCTGAAGAATGCTTTCGGAATGAAAATATGGACTATATACATTGTAAAAAAAGAGAACATTCGAAGAGGGCGTGTTATGAGAAATGGATGAATGAGCAACAAAATCCTTAAAGCCCCATCTTTGGCAAGCCACCACCAATTCATCCCTTACGAAAACAAACCACTTCATCAAGTCAAATCCCAATTCAACCTCAGCCTTACCAAAATGCTCCTAGATCACAAATTTATCAAGCACATTATGTTGCAAATTCTGAAAATGCATCATATCCACCACAGTTTACCTCTCAGCCTTTATTGTCTCAAGCTTAGTCACCTCAACCTCAAATAACATAGCCTTATGTATCCCAATCAGCCTATACACACCAAATGCCATACCATTCGATATACACACAAACATCAAGCTAACAGCCACAAAATACTTATCCTGTTAATAAGTCCTCATCCCAACAACCATCATAAACCAGTCCAAATCTCCAAGCTAATCTACACAACATTCCAAACAATCAATTTGGTTCATCACAGACTAGTAAAGCAACAGAAAAGCCAGTGACAGAGGAAAGTGTATTTATGGTGGAAGCTTGTCACAAAACTAAGAAAAATGACCCTGATGTCGAAATTTGCATGGCTGAAGCAAAGGAGGAGAAAGAGGGTCAATGGCTAATGGACAGTGGATGTTCAAATCACATGACAAAAAGAAGAGAAGCATTTGTGAAGAAAGATATAAATACGAACACAGTGGTAAAGATTGGAAATGGTGAAATTATACCAGTATCGTGGAAAGGGCTGTGGAATTAGCTACAAAGGCTGGAAATACAATTCTTGAGGAAGTCTATTATATCCCTGAACTTGATCAGAATTTGATCAGTGTTGGTTAGCTATTGAAGAAGAAGTACAAGGTTCATTTTGAAGATGAAATGTGCAGGATTTTCACTGAACAAGGTGAGTTAGTGCACAAAGTTCCAATGATTAATAGAGTTTTTAAGATTAAAATGCAAGAAGTGGATGGAGAATTTGCTACTATTCCATTGACAGAGTTGACTCAACTATGGCATCGAAGATATAGACATGCAAACTTAGATTATTTCATTGATATGCAGAAGAAAGAGTTGGTTCATGGAATACCACATTTAAGCAACAAGTAGAAATCAGTGTGTGAAGCTTGTGCAAAAGGAAAGAGTCTTGTCTTACCTTTTCCAACAAGTGATTGGAGAGCCACAGAGAAGTTACAATTGGTGCACACTGATGTTTGTGGACCTATGAAGACACCATCTACTGGAGGAAGTAGGTATTATATGAAGTTCATTGATGATGTGTCAAGGTATTTGTGGATCTACTTTATGAAGAGCAAAGATCAGGAATTTGGCATGTTTAAAGTGTGGAAAGCTGAAGATGAAAGTCAATGTGGAAGGAAGGTGAGATGTTTGAGAAGTGATAGAGGAGGGGAGTACATTTCGAATGAGATGAAAAATTACTTTGAAAAAGAAGGCATTTTCCATCAATTTTCAGTTGCATACTCCCCACAGCAAAATGGAGTTGTAGAAAGAAAAAACAGATCAGTTGTGGAAATGGCAAAGGCAATGATGTTTGGAATGAAGGTCCTAAGAAATTTTTGGCCTGAAGCATGCTTTACTGTTGTTTATTTACAAAACAGAATGAAAACTAGAGCTTTGAAAGAGAAAACACCATTTGAAGTTTGGTTTGGAGCTAAACCAAAGGTGAATCATTTAAGAGTGTTTGGATGTGTTGCTTATATGCACTTTCCAGAAGCAAAAAAGACAAAGTTGGATGAGAAAGCAATGAAAGGAATAATGATGGGATATAGTGCAGAATCTAAAGGTTATAGAATTTACAATCCTGAAACCAAGAAGATGTTTGTGTCTAGAGATGCGAAATTCGATGAAAATGAAGGATGGATGTGGCAAGAGCCTACAGTGAAGAAGTTAGGAGGAGTTAACATTGAGATACCATTGAATGAACCAGTTGTTGATGAAGTTATGAGAGAAGAACCACATTATAAAGTGATAGTAGCTAGAGATTCTAATAATTCTGAAGATGAAGGGAATCAAGGGGAGATATCATCTAGTTCAGGAAGTGATGGAGTTCAAGAGGAGTTTTTACCAAGATCTGACAATGATGAGTTGAGCTCGAAATCACAAGTGGAAACATCAAGCTTAGATAGTGCCCATAAAACAAGAGACTTAGCCTCAATTTATAATGAAACTATCCCTTTGTTTGATTTCAGGTTTGAGGATGCAGAGGAAGAAGAACCAGATGATGCACTCATGGTATCCGAATATGCGTGAATAAGGTGTATCCAAGGAAAAATTTAGAGATGTTGCGTGAATAAGGTGTATTGCCTTCTTCCTTGGTTGACGTGGAACAGTTTGTGGGGTATCTTTGATGTGCGTATTTTTACTCTGGTTTTAATGAAAAACTAATGAGAAAAATTGCTTAATGGGCTGCTGTTCTCTTTTGGGGGTTTTCGATCTTTTACTGAGCTGATTGTGTTGGCAGTGTTTTTTGGAGCAGCTCTTTCTAATAAGCAGTCCACGAAGTGTGAAGTATTGTTGATTGATGATTGCAGCACTAATACAACCTTGTGATGAGTGGATATATTGTTGGTGCGGCAATTTGGCTTTTTGGTGAAGAATTTCATATCTGAATTTGTTGCGCTCTTGTTTTATTTGCCTTTGTTTTTTAGTAGAAATAATTTGAAAAATCTTCCGACGAGGTTAACACGAGTCGGTCGTGTTATTAGGCGTGAAGATCTTTCACGGATAGTTAGGTTGTGAGTTAGTTACATAGATTGAGTCGTACGGGGTAGATCAATCTTGTGTAATTTTTGTGAACTACAGTGAAAGAATTTAATTTGGGTGAGGGTCTCGCCAGGGGCGAAGCCAGGAAGTTTTTCCAATGGGGGCAAACAAAAATTTCAGTGGGGGCAAAGCTTCAAAAAAAAATTTGTGGAGGTAAAAAAAAATTTACATGAAATTTTAAGAAAATTTTTTGGGGCAGTGTGGGCAGCTGCCCATAGTGCCCACACTGTCCCTTCGCCACTGGGTCTCGCAGACATATGCAAAGTGTGCCGAACTGCGTTACCAAACATTGGCGTCTTTGGTATTTTGCTATTGTGATTGTTATTTTGCTTGTGCGGAAAAAAATTAATTTTGGATTGTTTGCGAATTGATTAACCCCTTTAGATTTTTCATCTAACAATTCTTCAAATCAATGACCTTAAAAGCAATCCTTTGCCATCTAAAGCTGACCTCAGGTCATCAACAAGAAAAGTAGCTGAGCTTCTTGAAGACAATTATCCTGAACTTGTTGCCAAGAACGTAAGTTCCAAATCGAAGTTCTTTCTTCTTCTTTTTTCCCGATATTTGTAGAACTCGCAACCTCCAATGATTATCTCTTATGCACGTCTTCATCAATGTTCCTTTCTGGTATTTTGCATTCGGTACACTTTTAATCACATTCTTGTCTCAAAGAACCAAGAACAAGTTTGTGTCTGCTCGTGCATCTAGAGTCACAGAAGCCTTACTCAAGTAAGGTTAAATCAGATTCAATATAAGCATCTCTCTAGCTAGAAAGTATTTGAGTCTGATACAAAACTTCATCTAATTATACTGAGTTTCGTTCAGATATGTTAGTGGTGAGCAGTTTCCAATCGAGTAATGCTAGAAAGTATTTGTGTCTGATACAAAACTTCATCTCATTATACTGAGTTTCGTTCAGATATGTTAGTGGTGAGCAGATTCCAGTCGAGTATGGTGGGCTTAAACGCAAGAGTGATTTTGAGTTTTCTACTGCAGATTGTGCAGAAGAAGCCATTGTCAAGGCAGGATCAACAGAAACAATTGAGATACCAGCACCAGAGGTAGATTCCTAGAACCTGCCAAACTTCTTTTGAAAAGCTCTCAAGACATAGCTGCTGAACCCTGGTCCGAGTCTGATCCAGCTGAATATACCTGATCTTGAACATATCAAACTTAGTTTAGCTCATTAACTTCGGTCTAATCCGATCAGAACTTGAGCTCAATCAAACCAAACTTGGCTATACTTCACAAGTCTCTAAGTCTCTATAGAAGACAACATCGTGAGATTCCAGGGAAAACTCTGTAATTGGTACGAGGTTTGTTTCATAATTTTAAACCATCTTATCCATGATTGTTTCACAGGCAGGGAAAACTTTGATCTGGGACGTGACTGTGTGTTGTTGGGATGTGCATTACAAAGAAGAATTTATTCCAACTGATGAAGCATCCTATGCCATTATTGTTCAGAGGGAGAGAAGGATAACAACCCTGGAGGAGGGAGCCATTCGCAATTCGTTCAAGAACAAAGAACCAGGAAAGCCTGTGATCTACATTGGGAATGGAGCTTTCAGAAAGAAGAAGCGCATTCTGTACCGATACAAGATCAAGAATGTATCAGCATCATGATCATCCTCTTGAAGATTATGAATACTAATAATTTTGGTTCTTAAGGTTATGCATGACTTTAAGTTCCATTACTGTTAGAAAGTTCTGATGATCTAGGATTGAAGTAAAAGTAACTAAGGTGTAATCAGATCTCTTTGTTTATGCCTTCAAGCACCTTCCAATAGGTTATAGAAAGAGACGACAGAATTCATGCTTGCAGGGATAGGATTTGTTCTATATTTATAATGATCGCAGTAGGCCTTTTCCGGCACTTTAGAATCCGGTTCCAAACTCAATTAAGTTCAAATAACTTAAAATTCGATTAAACTGTGACTAAAATAATAATAAGTTCGAGTTATTGAGATTGATCCTCTTAAACCCGAACTCTAATTAATAGTTAGCTAATTTAAATTTAAATTATTGATTTCAAAAACCTTTTTTATATTCTAATATTTTTCTTTTAGAATATCGAATTATCATTATATTATAATTTTTTTATTGTCACATTTGCATGCGGGTCTACCGAAAACAACCTCTCTATTATGTAGAAATAAGACTGCATACTATCAGACTTCGGATTGGGTGTAATGATAATGATAATGTTGTTTGAGTCTCTAACAACTTAATCAAATAGGATTCGAAGTGCATTCAAACATAATATTTGTTGTATAAATACAAATATATGCTTGAACTAATTTGCAAAATGAAATGTATTACAAAACCAATTCTACAAAAATAGCAATAAAGTGATATTTCATTCTAAATAATCTTTTCATAGGTCATTGTATAATTGTTTAATTTAATTATGCATATCTTGTTCCCATGTAAATGTTAATATATTTATTATAACTTTTATCTTTTTCTTTGTAAACTTTGATGAAATTTCAAAATATATTTAAAAATATTAGTACATAAATGTTTTAAAAATGAACCGACTAGTTTGATAGTGAAAATCTTGAACCGGCTAACTTTTCAATTCAATTTTTAAAATTTTAATTTGATTTAGTTTAATAATTTTATTTTTAAAAAATGATTGATTAATTAATTAATTTTTTTTAAAACTAATCAATTTTTATAAACCAGCTAGTTTTCATTTCACATTATTTTTCAATTAAATTTTAAAATTTTGATAAATAAGTTATAAGAAAAAAATTTCAATTTTTTTAATTTTTTCAGTTTTATTTAATCTTTAATCAATCTTATAATGATCTATACCGATTAAAGCTTTAAAAATTAAACCTTATATATTACCGATTAAACTTTTAATCTGGTTTTGAAAACATTAATTACATTTACAACATATTTTTGAAACTCATTTAAATTTAATTTTTCTCTCTTCTCATATAAATCCTTTTATTTATAAAATTTAAAAGTGTTTCATAGTATTGGTTTAAATATTATGTATTTTCTTATATACATGGGTCAAAATCTTTCGTTTTAAAGTCCTTTCTAATTTATAAAATTAATTACAAGTCATATTATATAACAAATTTTAATTAGTTTGATTCAAAATAAAAGAAAATACTTTTTTTCATAAGCTCAATCAAATTATTTTAAAATAAATAATTGATAATAAATCTAATCTGATTTCACACATTAACAAGATTTAAGTTTTTGTTTTTATTCATATTTTAAGCTTTTTATTTGAGTTTTATATAACAAATGTCGATTTTTGATTTTTGTTATTTAAATTTAAATCTAACTAAAAATTAATTAAATTACACTTTATGCATTGACTTAGAATCAAACTCTAGTCTATTTTAAGGATGGCTCGGCCTGGTTCGATTTATTATTTTTTAAAAAAAATTAAAAAATGATATCATTTTATCTTTTTTTTATTAGACATAAGTTGGACCAAACTGGATAATCCTAACCCGAGTCCGACCCATGCCCAATCGAGCTAAAAAATCTGACCCGTAAGCTGATCAGCCCAGCGGGATTGCCATGCCTAATCCTTTTCCCACCTCAACCTTGACGGTCTCTTGCGCCTTGAAATTGAAATTCAAAATTCATAATTATAATTACGACTTCCTTCCTATAACGACATCAATCATTACTTCTTTCTTAAGTCGGACCAATCATGCAGGAGGTCCCATAGAACTTTAAATGGTCCGGCACGCATGTGAGTGAAACCCTATAGTTTCTTTAACGGGTCAATACAAAATTTGAATAATAACAAAATTTTACGTTTCTCTCTGTCTCCATATGTGTGCAATTCAAGAAGACGACCTCAGCGTGACCACCACAACAACAACTGTCCTCCGACGTCGTTTCACTTCGAAGCAGGATTGTCAAGATCCACTCTTCAACTGATATCCGTATATCAATTTTGATTCCTAAATTGTAAGTATTCCGATTCACAGATCGTCTCCTTGTCCCAAATTCGATTTCTCCAGAAAATTCCGATCATTTCTTACCACTTTTGGTGAGTTTTGAATCGGACCTTCCAAAAGGTTGTAGCTTGGAGCGTCGAAATTTGGGTTTCTCGGTGTTAGATTTGGAATTGGCATCTCAGTGATGCATTTGTGTTGAATCACTGAGAGGAGCCGAGATTTTGACTCTTGTATTGAAATTAGGGTTCCGGTGAAGGTTTTAAGTAGTTATAGGGTTTAGTATTTCAAAGGAAGAGCCGTGTTTGGTCTATTGGGATTGAGAAGTGATGGACTTTGTGTTTTGATCTTATATTTTGAGGTAAGTTAGGGTTTATGATGGTAGATTGACAATGGTGAGGCTTTTGGGACTGGTTCGTGGAGAATCGGACCCGTCGCCACGTGAGATTGCTGCAAGGACTAACCTTACTGGTGAGTCCAGCGAGAATGGGTGGCTAATTAGGTTCTTTGACTCGGCATTTTTCTGCGAGTGGATTGCAGTGAGCTACCTTTATAAGCATGATCACGCTGGGGTACGAGATTATCTTTGCAATAGAATGTATACTTTGCCCTTGTCGGGCATCGAGAGCTATTTGTTCCAAATTTGCTATATGCTAATACACAAACCCAGCCCATCTTTAGACAAGTTTGTTATTGATATTTGCTCCAAGTCATTGAAGTTATCTCTCAAGGTGCATTGGTTCTTGTTGGCCGAACTTGAGGATTTTGATGACAATGAAGGAATTAGCAGGATTCAGGAGAAGTGCCAGATTGCAGCTACTCTCATGGGAGAGTGGCCACCGCTAATACGGTCCCATAATGAAGCTTCAAGTACTGGGAGTAAGAACCAGGTTTTGAATAAAATCCGGTCTTCAAAGCAGAAGTTGTTGTCATTGACATCATCCCCACCCTTGCAGAAGACTTTTTCATTCTCACCCTCATCAGGGAACAATTTGCAGGAGGATGGAAGTCCATTATCACCGGATGAGAATAAAATTTTCAAGAAGTTCATTCCAAGCCCAAAAGTGAGGGATGCATTATTGTTTAGAAAGTCAGTGGATAAAGATGAGGAGAGTGAGAAAGACGGGTTTTTTAGGAGGCTCTTAAAGGATAACAGTAAGGGTGATGACGAGGATTTGACATCTAGTTCTGAAGGGTTCTTCAAGAGGCTGTTAAGGGATAGCAATAAAGGTGAGGATGAGGAGTTAACTTCCAGCTCAGATGGCTTTTTTAAAAGGCTTTTAAGGGATAATAGTAGAGGAGATGATGAAGAATTGGGATCGAGCTCAGAAGGGTTCTTCAAAAGATTATTTCGAGATAGTAAGGGCGATGGTGATGAAAAATTAGCTTCTAAATCACTGGAAGATGATGAAAGAGAGGGCTTCTTTAAGAAAATTTTCAAGGAGAAGCTTGAGGACAAGAAGGATGGGAAAGAGAGGAGTGAGGATGAGGAAAGAATAAATTCTGAAGGGAAACTTCCGAAGTCCGTGGACGAAGATGAGAAAGACGGTTTCTTCAGGAGGATTTTTAAAGATATGTTTGATGAGAAGAAAGATTCAATTGACAAAATTGATGAGGGGAATGCAAATGGTGAGGAAGGAGAACCTTCAGATTTCCCATTATTTCGAAGATTGTTCCGTGTGCACCCTGAAGATGTAAAAAGTACTGCAATAAACGAAAATAGTAACAGCAGCAGCTTGTTTGAGAGCAGTCCTGGGACGGAGAACTTTTTTCGCAAACTCTTCCGAGATCGCGATCGTTCTGTTGAAGACTCAGAATTGTTTGCTTCAAAGAAGAACAAAGAGGTACTTGTAATGAGTAATATTTATGACCTCTGTTTTTTCCTTTTAAAAGTAACCTTCATTTGCATGGCCCTTTCCTTTTGTCATTAATGTATGTGTGGCTTTTATTTGGCAGAAGCGTCCAGGTTCACCAAAGCAACAAAATGAAAAATCAAACGTGAAACCCCCACGTCCCAATAATACAGCATCACAATTCCGGAAAGGAGCTTATCATGAATCATTGGACTTTGTGCTTACACTATGTGAGACTTCATATGGCCTTGTAGATGTCTTTCCAGTCGAAGATCGCAAAAATGCTCTTCGTGAGGTTATTCAATTAGTTTAAATTTGGCTATCCCTTATTTTTCACTTTCTGCGAGGCATATTGGTTATTATGTAAATATGCTTGGTGGTCTGTTTACACAGCCGAAACCATAGAAACATGCACACAAACACACAAACTTACAGACTTATATGTTTCTATTGCTGCTTCAGCATTCAATTTTACATGCATGATCGTGCACAGTATTTAATCAGCTGCACAAGTTCCTTCTAACACATTTATTTCTTGGTTTTTCAGTCACTTGTGGAGATAAACATGCGTTTAGCTGAAGCTCAAAATACTGGAGGTATTTGTTCTAATTAAGGTGGACTTTAATTGAAAGATGGCTGTTCAAAAGCTAGAATACATTTGAAAATCAAGTTGCCTATAATAGCTTAACAAGTGACTAGCCACACAAATCTACAATTGATTTGCTGATGTTTTCATTTGGGAATTGGACATATCTGATGGAGAGTAGTTTTTCTTTTGATCTTTATTTTTTGGTAGTGCAAGTAAACTTTTAGATTTTTCTAAGCTGCAAAAGTTATTATAGTAATGTGGTTTCTGCTGCCATGTTGTTAACAGTAATTTATGCTCTTTCCCCTTTTAATCTTAAGAAATTTATTTGTATCTAAAGAGACAGGGAAAAGAAAATTCGTAATTAAGTATAGAAGTTCATATTCATATGTGTTAAAACTCAATGCCAGTTCTGTGATATACATTCCATTAGTGTTTTTTATATGTAAACGGTAAATTTATGTTGCTGTAGGAGTTTGCTTTCCCATGGGTAAGGGTATGTATTGTGTGGTTCATATACCAGAAGATGAAGCTCAGCTTATGAATTCAAGGGAGAAGGCACCTTATCTAATTTGTGTTGAAGTCTTGAAAATTGAAATGCCAAGGTAATTTTCTGTTAAATCTTGGGTGTTAATTAACACATAAATCAGCATTGACATAGATAACATTTTATGGTATATAGTTAACACCAGTTTTCTGTTCATTTTCAGCAATACGAAGGATACATCTGGCTCTCAAAAGCTTTCCAGAGGAGGGATACCTCTGGCTAATGGAGATGCATTTTTGCCAAAACCACCTCCATGGGCTTATCCTTTGTGGACTGTCCAGGAAGTGTATCGGAACAGTAGCGATAGGATGTCAATATCTACAGCTCAAGCCATTGACCAGGCAATGTCACATTCCTCGGGGGCTAAATTGAAAGTCGTTAATGTGAGCTTTTTTGTGGAGAAGCAATTTCTTGGGCAACCAATGAACACTGAAGCATCTGTTTTGCAATCTGGCTCTGGTAGTAGTAGTCAGCATCGAGGGACAGAACATGATAGTGATATGGAATGGGTGAGAGTAGTGCTGACAGTAGATCCCAGAGTTAAGATGGAAGGCATTGGGGATCAAGAAGCATCACATCGTAAGGAGCATCGTCGGGTTCCAAGTACAATTGCCATAGAAGAAGTGAAGGTGGACCTTTGCTTGAATACGCTGATTCTTTTCTTTTTTTATATCAAAAAGGTTTTGGTAAAGTAACTGCCTTCTGCAGGCTGCAGCAGCCAAAGGAGAAGCACCTCCGGGACTCCCTCTAAAAGGGGCAGGCCAAGATTCATCTGATGCACAACCAAGGGTGAGCGTTCATGCAAATGGAATGTCTTGTTCTCTGTTCCAGTGCAAAATGTTGGTTCTTTAAATGGTTTAAGTTTCCAACAGGGTAATGGTGGTACTCCCAAGGCAACAGATCCCTTATGGGGTGAACTTTGGGACGTTAAAAAAGAGAGAATACGTAAAAATTCAATGTATGGAAAATTACCTGGTTGGGACCTGCGATCTGTAAGTTCTAGATCTTATATTTTACTTTCTTGTTAGAACTGATAATAGCTTGGTTTTATTTAACTATATTTTTGGAACATAGAAGTCTTTTAGTCATTATCTTTAGTGCTTGCGTATTCTTATCTTATATTTGTACTTTTCCAGTAGATGCTTTATATATGCCTGGATGATCATAGTGCAAACTGAACTGTTTGGATCCAGTAATATTGTCATATCGGTTCACCTGTTTATGTTAGAATTTGAAACATTGCTGATTCCCAGTGATACATTGATGCATCTGCATATATGTTTAGTTCTTATCCTATACTTCTTAATCACTTGATGTGTTTACTCTAACCTTGAGGCCAATATGGAGTTGGTCTTTCTACTGAAATTTACATAGTATATGTATGTTTATTTACGGAAGTTTCTATGTGCTTGTTTCCCACACAGGTTATTGTGAAGAGTGGTGATGATTGTAGGCAGGAGCATCTTGCAGTGCAACTAATTTCTCACTTTTATGGTATGCGTTGTGAATATCTTTACAGCGACCAGGCTGCAAATTTGGTGTTTGTAGTCCAAAGCAGCCAGTTATTCTTTGTTGTTTCTCTTTGCTGGCGAAGACGCAAAGAATTTTGTTCTTATTCTTTCCTAAAATATATATCATATTTTTAAGAAAAATATATATCATATTTTTCTGCCAAAACTGAATTTGATACACTCCCCAGTTGTCTTGAGAAGATAAATAAAACAAAAAACTTCCATTATGAATTATGATCAGCAATCTGCAAACCAGTGACGGTTGCTAGAGCAGCTCTTGTCAAATATTTGTTTGACTTCCATATTTTGAAGCTTTTGTCCCTACTCTAGTAAGATATTGGATTCCCCCTTGTTCTTTTAGTTGACTCCTGCTTACAAAGTTACATCTGATGCCAGATATATTTCAAGAAGCTGGTCTCCCTCTCTGGTTACGCCCCTATGAAGTTTTGGTTACTTCTTCTTATACAGCTCTCATTGAAACAATCCCTGACACGGTAATAATATACAATTTATGTTATCATGAGAAAATTGCATAGGAATGTTAATTATATTGTTTCCTGGTTTTTAGGCTTCGCTTCATTCAATAAAAAGTAGATACCCCAACATCTCAAGTTTGCGTGATTTCTTTGTTGCCAAGTATGAAGAGAATTCCCAAAGTTTTAAGCTTGCACAGGTAATATACATGTCAAATGTTCTAATCTGTGTCAATAGCATTCTGGTTACTGGTGCTTTTCTAAAGTAACAGACAGTGATGACATGTTTATTTCTCTATTCATTAGGATACCTTACTCAGTAATTACATTTTCTTTTCAGAGGAACTTTGTTGAAAGTATGGCTGGATATTCTCTAGTGTGCTATCTTCTACAGGTATGGTGCCTTCTTCCTTCCCAGTCCTTCGACTCTAAATTGCTGATGACATTCATATATCAGCTACCACAGAAAAACTTATGCCTGGTCTTAGATCTGCGCTGCACCCCAGTTACAGTTTCTTGGTGTAAATAGTCATCTAAAGCATTTTAGTTTATTTTATTTGTATGAAGCAGGAAACTTTTCAAAACCTTCTGTCATCTAAAGCATTGACTTGTTTCAGGGCTTCCTTGCTTGTATACACTTCATGATAAAATAAATGTTTTTAACTTCAGGTAAAGGATAGGCACAATGGAAACTTATTATTGGATGAAGATGGTCATATTATACACATTGATTTTGGCTTCATGCTCTCCAATTCACCTGGTGGTGTGAATTTTGAGAGTGCGCCATTTAAACTTACCAGAGAACTCCTTGAGGTGGGGTTTCACTTTTGTATCATGCCTTTGTTCAGCTTGCTATCTTTACTTTTTCCCTTTGGTTGTTCCTTTTCAACCTCATTATCTGCAGATGTTTTAACATCTTCCTTGGTGTTCAATTTTGTTTAAATCCAATTGTAATTGGAATGTCTGCGATCATTGTAGGTCATGGATTCTGATGCTGAGGGAGTTCCAAGCGAGTTTTTCGACTATTTTAAAGTATTGATCGACTATTTTGTAGTTTTGTCATTCCTATTTTGTCCCATCCCTTGTCAGGACATTAACTGATGATTTTGCCATTTGGATCCAGGTTCTATGCATTCAGGGGTTCTTAACATGCCGTAAGCATGCAGAGCGAATCATTCTTCTTGTTGAGATGCTGCAGGTAAGGTCATCAGTTTTGCTATTTGTAGCCTCTTTTCATGTCCTTGTCAAAGAGTGAGTAAAACAAAGGGACAAAAAGTGGGTGAATATGAATTGTCAGACTTGAATACATTTATATTTCTCCATTAGGAATCTGTCTAGGAATTATAGGCAGTCTTTGGCCAACATAAATTTCACCTTGCCACACTTGTGCCGAAATGTTACTTAGATGCACATGCTTTTGGACAGGATTCGGGCTTTCCTTGCTTCAAAGGTGGTCCGAGGACCATACAGAATCTAAGAAAAAGGTTCCATCTAAGTTTGACGGAAGAGGTAAATTTGAGATTTATTATCATACCAATTGGCTCAAGGCTATGATGCTATGTATGTAACTATTTGTCTTGCTTTCTAGCAGCAATGTGTATCGTTGGTGCTTTCTCTGATCAGCAGCAGCCTAGATGCCTGGCGCACACGGCAATATGACTACTATCAGAGAGTTTTAAATGGAATATTGTGATGTTAGGTATGATTGGTTGTACAATTAACTCCTGAGCCAGTGCAGTGAAATATAGTGGTCAGAGTTGAATGTATCTGCACAGTAAGACTGCAAGTGGCTCACTGCATCTTCATGTTGGGGAATTTGTTGGATATGAAACAGAATATTGGCAACAGTTTTGGCCTCGTTCTCTCCAGTGTGAAGATTTTGTAATTTGTACCGGCTGAAATACTTTTTAGAGTCTAGCAGGCTGATCTTACTCGAACATAGGATCCTTTTCCGTCCCTTCCCCTCGTCCGATAGGACTTTATATGCTAGTGAGGAATTTAGCATCTACAAAAGAGATATGCTATATACTTATGATCCATTTTCAGAAAGCAAATACTGTACAGAGTGATTGCTGTGGAAATAAGAGTGCATAACGAGCATCGGCCGCAGTTTTCTGGTTTTGGTTGCTACTACTGCATATGTCAGACTGGTTAGGTACCGGCAGCAACTTATGTTTGTGTGTACATCTACCTATTCCCGGCTCCTTCTTTATAATCAGATTGGATGAACTGTTTTCAGGCGGCCAGTTGTTCAGTTTCTGATCTGAAACCATTGTATGGAAAAATGCTCCCTCACCTATTCTTCCAAGAAGTGTATCAAAGTGATTGTGTTTACCAACTCTTTTGTTGGAAAACATTATACCAATAGATCAGGTCCTTTTTTTGTTTGTTGTTTTCGTACATCAGTGAAGGAATGTAGTGTGTAATTGGCTCTTAGTGGCATTGAATTATCATTTATTTTTTATATTGATTGGAAGGTTTTGAACTTTATCTTGTTCTCTTTAAGTTTCTATGTCTTTCTTATCATCTTCTAGCTCTAAAATCCTAATAAAATCAATGATTAAAGAATTGATTTAATTTGGTCCGGTAAAAATTGGTTTCACTTTCTTTTTTTTGTGGTTTTCATTTTTCATTTTTTGTTTTCAGTTTCTATTGTTTCAAATAAAAATAAAATTTTGTTTGATATCAATGTTTTTATATTTTTAATACTAGTATTTATTTTTTAAGATATTAAATTTTAAATTTTGTTTTTATTTGATATTTACAGTTTTTACAATTTTAGAAAATTGAAAGAAAAAAACAAAAGGCTCAAATAAATAGTTATTTTTTTAATTTGAAAACAAAAACAGAAAATTTAAATTAAAAATAGAAATAAACAGACCTATATTTTATTAATTTCATTTATTTTAATAACTTTTATTATTAAAAAATGATCAATTTACTATTTAATCGATTGATTTTTATAAATTAACTGATTTTGATAAATTATAGTAAATTAATTTTTTATTTAACAAATTATTAATTAAATTCTAATTTCTCTTATAACTTGAATTTTAAATTTTAAATTTTTTATTTTATTTGTTTAATTTTTGGTTCAGTTTTGTAAATATTAAATAAAATTAGTTCTCTATGAACTAGAAATACGTTCTCCGGTGAAAGCTATCATTAAAAGAGTGAGCACTGATCTCTTTAATCTCTTTCTTTGTGAGAATGGCTAAATTAGTTCTATTAGAGTTGACCAGAGCTTAACTACTCTAGTAACCTCTTTTATTAAAGTGGAGTCTACACCATAAATGTTCTCTTAAACGAGGATACTTGTGCTTAGGCAGGAACTCAAGGTTAGGGCTCGAGATTACCTTTTTTTTTTTGTGTTCAAAAAAATAGAATTTTAACTTTAGCCGGTCGTGTTCGAGAAACTATCAATTTCGCTTGGTAGGTTGAAGATTCTCAACTTATTTATTTTTCTCTTAAACAGAATTGAAAATTATATAAAAAAAGTTCATCATAATTATTAAAATTAAAATTATTTTACAAAAATAGAACGTAAAAAGAAAAAGTAATATTAAAAATTAAGAAAAGTGGAGAAGTCAAAGTCTATAAAGCTACCTAGCCAATCAGAAGACAGATTTTTACGCAAGTTAC
>JANKOE010000204.1:62969390-62986715 GCA_026284465.1 Erythroxylum citrifolium
CTGTGCTTTCTAATACATGGGCCAAGCCTACCCATCATAGCAGGCCCATGAACACAGGCCCAATGACACGTTAAAGAAAGAATTACCATTGACATCTAATTAATCGGGGTTTGTACACAATATTTTATTATGCTAGTCCACAATAATAATAAAATTCTATCATACTCGTCTCTTTAAAACCAAAATTTGAAATTGAACTCCCACGTGAATCAAGAGGCAAATTTATTTCCTAGACGACATAACAACAATAATACTTCGAATTCCTTTAAAAAAATCAAATCCCGATGAAATGAACTCAAATAAGTCATGCCTTAAATGATCATAAAGTTCGGTTGTTGAGTTTGATACCTACGCTGAGCTCTTGTCTGAAGATTTGAGTGAGAGTAGCCGGAATCATATGGTCAGAATCATTATCCTCCCTAAATCGAGAAATGAAGCGAAGATTCGAAAAAGAGCAAATCATTTTTACTCTTGTTGAATATGAAGTGTCAGTTATATGTTAGATTGAGACGTTGCCGTTTTTGTATGTGTCTGAACCAGTGTTTTAATAGGGTTTCTCTCACATAGCAGAGATTCTCCCCCTGTTTTGTAACTTTTCTTTTATATTGAATGAAAGTTTAATTTCTAAACAAAAACCATAATACTCTGATGAGAATCTCGCTGAATTATAAAATTTAGAAAATTTTAATATTATGCAGCCTTAGTTTTATCTAATAGAAATATTGTTTTTAATAATTTCACGTGTATGTAAAATAAGGATAATATAAAAATATAAATAAATAAATATAAATATAAATTTATAAACAGGTAATGCAATTCAGAATACCATATTTGTAATAATCATTTCACCTAAAATGTCATTGGTGTATTAAAAGTTGCCTTTTCTAAAATCTTCTTCTTTATTTAGGGTAAAAAAGTAAAGAAAGAGGTATAGTTCAAAATAGAACTTACTATTGAAATGTCTTACGAGTTAATAAAGCCTCCCCATTCTCACCCTATGTTTCTTCTTGTTGAGAATATTAGGACGTTACTTACACGAGATTGATGTAGCTCTCTCTAGCATATTTTTTATGAAGCTAATCAGTGTGCAGACTTCCTCGCTAAGCAGGATTCTTCTACTATGACTCGATGGTCTCTTTGGGAGAACCCAATTCTAGGACTACGATCGTTACTTGAGAATGATCAAAGATCAGTGGTCATCTTGAGGTATTAGTCTTGGCTAGTTTCTTTTCTCCGGTTAACCAAAAAAAAGAATATGAGTTTAAAAGAACCTTTGACATATCAATCCAGAGTTCTATCAATCCAAAGTTTAACACTAGCATTATGCCTAATTTTGTTTTCATTTCCAAGATGGCTAGGATCCATGGTCTCCCGATTAGACTGATATACCAAATTCAGACGATGACAAGGTGATCCAATAGAATAACATATTACTTTTGAAAACCCTCTAAATTAATATAAACTTTATTTAAATGCTACATTTTAATAAGTTAAAATCAAATGTTCAAGAAATTAATCAAAATTATTTTCGCAATTTCAATAAAATTAAATTAATGAAGTTAATACAGAGTAATTGAATAATCATTTTTTAATATATGTTTTGGCTTTTACTAATGATTAATATAATATTCTTGCCCTTTAAGGGTGGTCGAGTTGGTGGAATGAAAAGTCCTTAAATTCCTCTACTTACGCTCTCTCGATTAAGCTTGTTGTACACGGTTTGTCAAGTACGGAATATTTGGTTGGCCTTAATCAGAAATTTTTTTTAGTGCACATTCAAAAGATATTGATTGTAAATTCCTCTTTTTCTAAAAGAAAAAATTTCTCTACTTAAATCTCGATGAAATTCTACATATTTGCTCGTGAAAACGTGATTTTAATTAGGAATAAACATGTTTAATTAATTATTAATTTTTACAGAGATTATTCGGCATTTAATGTTTTATTGATAGATATAAGAACAAAAGTATAACTCAAAAGCAACAAATATCTTTCTTAATTAGATAGTTTCAAGAACATTAACACGTTTTTTAAAAATATTTTAATTTATTTTTTCGAATATTCCTATTCCCACGTGCATCATAATCTCCTGAGCAATACCTCCCTCCTTCTTTCGTAACTAATTAAATTAATTATTAAAAAATTTAATTCGTTTGATCAATTTAATTGTAAAAATTTTGAATCATTTAATTTTTCGATTTATTTTTAAACTTTTCAGTTCGATTTACTTTAATCAATGATTAGAAAACTCATCTAATTCGGTTGATTTAATCATAAAAACTCTAACTATCCAATTTTTCAATGAAATTTTTAAATTTTTGATTCAATTTATTTAAATAACTCTTGTTATTAAAAATCGATAAATTTGTTAATTAATAATTTTTTCTGTATCCGTGTTATGCTTCTTATTTTGGCCTGTGAATGATGCAGGAGTATGCTGCTGCTCAACAACTTTATAATTAGACAATTGCCCCTCGTGAGGCATCAGGAAGGAGACTGTTGTTGCATTAGGAGCATTTGATCGCAACTTACCTAGCCGTTCTATATGATGTTTTATGTAACTTGAATTTAATTAAAGTACGATAACATGGAATCGTGCAGATAAGGAACACTATACGTTCCTCCCATACTCAAGATTGAGTCACTTCCACTGGAAATTTCTGGCAGGACAGAATCAAATAAGATGCTGCAGTTTATTGCTGCTATTTCATTTTGGTATTGCTGTCTAGCCATCATCATGCCGTGATCATCCTGTTTGCTGTTTGGTAAACAGCAGAACAACAAAATCTGTTAAGCTCTAGCTCTTTAGAGCATTCAGCTAAAGATACTGAAGGGATTTGTGTTTTCAAGATGGCTCATCCATGCATGTCAAGGCCAAGGTGAACCTGATGTGTATACCAGAGATGCCATGTTGATTTAGTCCTCATTCTGCAATCTATGAGCAGAATTTAGTTTGACATTAGTATGCAAGTGAGCATACACATGTATTGTCACATCTAGTGACTTGTTTATGCAGCTAACATGTCAGTTTAGGTTGATCTGATCATGTAGGGCTTGTTGTAAATTAAGATTATGTTAATGTAAGGTTATGTTAATGTGAGATAAAACTTTTGGTAAGTAAAGTACTTCAGGACAATGTACGATGTTCCTTCTGAAATAAGACCATCTGAGATTAGATTTATGTAGGAGTTGTTTCTGGTTCTAATCTGACCAACTTAAACTTGGGAAGGTGTATGTTGTTTTACTTTTGCTGTTCTAAATTATTTCATCCATATATTTACGTAAGTCTCACATAAATATGTAAATAAGATAACTTGAAACAGAATTGAAACAACCAAAATGAATGACTTGAAACAGAATTGAAACAGCAAAAATGAAACAGGCGATCTGATCCCTTTAAACGTACCCTCTTAACCCAACATGATTGTCCTCTTCACACTAAACATTAATTATTTGGCATCTCTACCACCATTTGATTCCTCTTTTTGTAATTTAATATAAGATAATTTGGTAATAAATAAAATACTGTAAACTTCAAAAGTTTTTATTTTTAAAAATTTCGAAAAGATTTCCTCTAACTTTTAGTTTTTTTAGAATTTGACTTAAATTAATAATTTATTATAATTATTTAAATTATTTTTAAATCAAATTTAAAATAAATTAAATTACTATATTATTGACATTTAATTGGTTGATATTTAATATCCCTAAATTTTGAAAAAATTAAATACTAAAAAATCAAAAAATATTTAAAATTTAAAGAATTTTGTAAAATCTCCTAAATTATAAATAAAATTTACATCTTTTACCCTTTATTATAATCATTGTCTTCTAAACATATATTTGCATAATAATAAATTAAGAAGTTTTATGAAAATAGTAATGATTAAACTCTTAAACCTTCTTTCAAACTTCTCGATAGCCATCAAACCCTTTTGACAACACTTGAAGGAAAAACCAATATTATGAGGGGTATAAAACAACGAGGACGAACTAGAAAGGAGCAGTAACAATATCTCTCATGTCTTCAAGTCCATCATCCGTATAACCAAAGCTTCCAGCATCCTTTACATCCATGGCTGCTCCATTTCTCCTCTTCAAGCTCATCACTGGCTTTAAACCCTACGCACAGTCGTATCATATTTATCTCATCAACTTGTATTGTTCCATAATCCTGTTTCATGTTCATATCTTTTCTCCTAATCATGTATTTAATATGAACAGAAGAACAAAGAAAAGGATTGATTCAACACTTTAAGTTAAGATCTTTATTATGAAGCCATCTTTAAACATAAAATGATATGAAAAATATTAAAATATTTGCTTAAATTTCTTTAAAATTATATAAAAACAAAAAAAGGAAAGAAAAACAAAAAAGGAAAGAAACATTTATTAAAAAAACTTTTTCGATTGGATACTGATTTATATTTTTAATTCTGATTTTAGAAGATTTTATTGGTCGATTTTTCAAAATAATTTAATTATACTCAAGAAGAAAAAATAAATTCTGGATTTCAAAGTGTTGGAGGAGCGCGCACGTACTTCAGTGAATATTCTCATGGCTTCTTCTATGCTTCTTGTATTCAACACGTACAAAGCTGCTTCCTGTTACATATTTTCATACATAACATTTCTCGTAATTTAAAACCAAAAAACGAAAAAAAATAATTTACCATACACAAAGTTTTTTATTTAATAATTATAAAATTAATAGTTATTGCAATACGAAATGTAATTACAAAAGTTCATTTAAATCATCATCATCTCAAAAACTCCATTTTCAAATATAAAATTTCTCATAATTTACAATCCAAATTAAAAACAAACAAAATTCACTAATTATAGCCACACACAAGCTCCTAATTTACATATTATTATAAAGGACTATTACAAATAATTATAAAATACGAGTATAATTAGGATTTTTAACTTACAATAAGAGTTATTATTCATTCAAATCATCATCTACTCAAAAACCCTTTTTACACATAACATCTTTTCATAACTTACAAGCAAAAAAATAAAAATAAAAAATAAGGTAATTCACCATACACAATACTAAATTATCATCATCTACTCAAAACCCTTTTTTTCCCACATATCAAACCTTTCCATAACTAAAAAACAAAAAACAAAAGATGAAGGTAATTCACCATCGAAAGTTTTTAAACTTTTGAACTATTATCTACTGAATAGATCAGTTAAAAATAAGACTGTGTATTATAAGACCGCTCAAGATCCTCGGTTGTTCTCTTATACCGAAAAGCTTTTTTTACATGACATTTTTTCATAGCTAACAAATAAAAAAACAAAGAAATCAATACAATTCACCATCCACAAGTGTTTTAGTTATAATTATATATATAAAAAAAACTATATTATTATCATCTGCTCAAAACCCTTTTTCACATATGAGATTTTTTCATAATTTACAAGCAAAAAAGAAACAAAAAGTCAATATAATTCGCCACACACAAGTTGTGAATTTCAGAAGAAATTGTTCTAGTTATAAAATATTATATTATTTAGCCTTTATATATATATATTATATATATATATACCAAACATGAACTTACCCTTGCATATTGGAGTTGATTTGTAGTAAGAGTTCTTGGCTCGCTTTCTATAGAAGATCGACTATCGACGTTAAGTATTGAAATACTTTCATCCTCCATTGTCATCTTTCAGAGATCAAGCAAAACCAAAAGCAAAAGAAAAAGAAAAAGCAGAAGAAGAATAGAACAGAACAATATTTGGTAGAGATGATCAACGTAAGTGTTGTTAACTATATATATGTATATGAAGGTTGTGAGCTAATATGCTACGGAAGGTAACGTGGCAACCTATGACCTGATAGGCTGACTCGCGTGGCAGCTAGTGTCGACACCTGGCAATTCGCGGAACTGTTTTCCGTAAACGGGGAAAATTTTATACAGGGTTGGTTGTTAAATGGTTACGTGTTCTGTTAACGAATCAGAGTGCGCCACGACCGTCGATGTTGGGACAGGATGAATCAGTTAGGGGCACGTTTGGTTGATGGTGGGGTCCAGTTTCTGGCACTCGTCGGATGATAAGGTAGGGGCTGAGGTGACATTAGGAATTCATGGTGAACGTGAGGTACACCGTAACAGTTGAGTGTGACCGACGAGACGGGACTGACATGTCTCGTGGGTTTTTCATGTGTTGGTCGGTCACCCTCATTTTGACTCCGATCCTCTGTCGCCTTCCACTAGCCTTATTCTGGCTCCCTCCTATCTGAATTATCCCATGACTCAAATGAGAGGGGGCTAAAATAGGGATGACTCAGATGGGAGGTGCTAGAATAGGGTCACAGAGGAACTCCCTCCTCATTTAGCTATAATCGACTTCCCCTTTTTAATATATGTATATAATAAATTTGAAATTTGAAATAATATAAATATAATATATTATGATTAAAAGTTTACTCGTCCCTTTAAAACCAAAAATTGAAATTGAGCTCCCACGTGAAGCACGAGGCAAATTTATTTCCTAGACGACATAACAACAATAATACTCCAAATTCCTTTACGAAAATCAAATCCCGATAAAATGAACTCAAATAAGTCATGTCTTAAACGATCATAGAGTTCGATTGTTGAGTTTGATACTTATGTTGAGCTCTTGTATGAAGATCAGAGTGGGAGTAGCCGGAATCATACAGCCGGAATCATTACCCTCCCTAAATCAAGAAATGAAGCGAAGATTTGAGAGAGGGCAAATTAGTTTTACCCTTATTGAATACGAAGTGTTGTTATATGCTAGACTGGGACGTTGCCGTTTTTGTATATGTCTTAAACTAGTGTTTTAATAAGATTTCTCTTGTGTGGGAGAGATCCTCTATTCCTCCCCTTGTATTGTAACTTTTTCTATATTGAATGAAATTTTATTTTTAAACAAAGACAATAATACTCGGAGGAGGGTTCCTCTTAATTATAAAATTTAGAAAATTTTAATATTATGCTGCCTTAATTTTATCTAATAGAAGGATTGTTTTTAATAGATTCACATATATGTAAAATAAAGATAATATAAAAATATATATAAACAAAAACTTATAAACAGATAATACAATTCAGAATACCAATATTTATAATAATCATTTCACCTAAAATATCATTAGTGTATTAAAAATTGCCTTTTCTAAAATCATCTTCCTTATTTAAATAATGAATGGGTAAAAAAGTTAAGAAATAGGTATAAGAAGCTTTAGTTCAAAATAGAACTTACTACTGAAATGTCTTCTGAGTTAATAAAGCCTCCTGAATTTGAGTTTAAAGATCACCTTTGACGTATCAATCCAGAGTTCTATCAATCCAAAGTTTAACACTAGCGTTATGCCTAATTTTGTTTTGCATTTCCAAGATGGCTAGGATCCACGGCCTCCTGATTAGACTGATATACCAAATTCAAACGATGACAAGGTGATCCAATATAATATAATAATAGAGGTGGTTATCAACAAGCTTATTGCCTGTTTTTTTTTTTGGATTTATTGACTAAAAATTAATTTTTTAGAAGCTATTGATATATTTAGTAAATAACTTATTGGTTAGCTTATTTAACTCTAATAAACTGATTTTTAAAAGCTCCATAAGGGAGCTTTTTGGATGATTAGACAAAAATTAATAAGTAAAAAAATAATTATACCCTCTTCTCATAATTTTTGAATTATGATATATATCATATCTGTATTATACTATAATTATAGATATTTTTAATTTATTAAATAATACAATTCATACATATTATATAAAAAATACTAATATGATACAGCTCGCTGCATCATTTACATTAATAAAGAATTTATCGTTAGAATATTATTATTGTTGTTGTTGTTGTTGTTGTTATTATGTTTTTATTAATAATTTTTGCTATAAAAAATCGATAAATTTGTTAATTAATCAGTCCCTTCTCTGACCCTTAATGCCCAACCTGAAAGCGGACAACTAATACGTTCCACTTATTGAATAGGTTTTATGGTCGATCCGCGACCTTTGGATGCCGAAGGCGTCTTTGGGATGATCTTGTAGTTCCTACGAGGTGGAGACGATGGGGTTGATCTATGAATTTTTCTTCCTTTTGTTGCATTTCGCTAAAGGGTTAAAAAAAGATAGTGCATCAAGCTATTTATAAAGGTCAACTTGATCCTCTTCCCTGGAGATCCCAACGAGGGAACCCTAGGAGAGTTGCCAACTCTAATTATCATTTATGTACGATCCATACTAGATTTGATCAGCTGCTCATCCTATCTCTTTTATATTCTTGACAACCCATCTTTGTCTCGGTAGAGTCTTTCAATGATATGTTTCGATTTTTTAAATTAATAAGTTTTTATCAACTAAAATAAATCAATTAATTTTCATTAAACAATTTTTTTTTCAATTAAAATTTAAATTATTCTATAGGGAAAGACAATATATTTTCATCATATTTTAAATTTTAAATTTTATTTAATCTTTAGTATGTTTTATGATGGTCTAATCGATTAAAACTTTTAAACCTTAAACCTCTTGTTTTATTGGTTTAACTTTCGGTTCAATTTTTTAAACATTGAATTAAAGTGACTAATTCTAATTAGGTGTATAGGAAACCCAATTTCTAGCTTAAAAATACTATCAAAATAATTTTCAAATATTTGTAAAAATTAAAAATTAAATCCACGTTATTTAAGATAGTATCACAATTATTTGAATCGAGTTTAATACTTAAATTTACAATATAAAATTGTTAAACAATTTATATAATACGTAGTTTGTTTTTTTTTTGAATTAATACGTAGTTTGTTATAATAGAAAAAGATTTGAAAATTAAAACATTTAAAGAATACTAAGAAAATCCAGAGAATAACATATTGGGGTAAATAACATATATGGACCGATTACAATAAAGTCTTAAAACTTTTATGTTCAATTTAAATAATGTTAAATATATTTTAATTCATTGATTTAAATTAAATTAACTTAATTTTTAGAATTAATTACAATAAAATTATTAAAAACTTAAATCAAATTAAAATTTATCATAATTTTGTTACCATCTCCTAGTTCACAAACTCTTTACAATAATTATGTAATAGATAAAAAGATACTACTTGTTCTAGTTTTTTTGGTTAGGAATGACAACAAATTGAATCGGGTTTAATTAAATTCATTATTGACTAAATTTGACTTGATCTCTTTACAGTATTATTATAATTCGATTCAATATCAAGCCGAATTCAAGCCCTGTAAGTTGAATATGAGTTTTAGTCCGTTCTAACCATCAACAACAACAATCTTTTAAGAAACGTCTGAAAAATAATATCATTCTATCAATTCCAAATTTGATCAACTTGATTCTATTTTTAAGTCTAACATATAAGGTTCAAATGATTCAATTTTTTGTAGGGACATCATTTTAGATGATATAAGAGTCGATGGAAGATAGAAAGAGATCAGAAGATAACGAAAGAAGGAAAAAGGTTTGGTAGTTAAAAGGAGAAATCATTGTTGGAGCGTTAGTTACGGTGCTGCTCCGGCGATGAACAGATTCCAACAAAACCAACCTGATTTCAACGATTACCCGTTGGTTACGAAGAGTAGAGAGAAAACGCGAGACCTTATGAAGAAAACGAGATAGACGAGCTGAAGAGGTCTGGGCAAATTTAACTTTTTGGGTTTGGGATTATCCCGAGCGCTGGTGTGGAGCAGCTTATTGGTTTTGGCTGATTGAGTTGGCTGACTCAACCCAATCAGCCAAATAATCAAACATATTTATCAACTGTTTGACCTGATTTTAGCTGATCAGCTGTTGTTCAAACACACCGTATAACTTGATTTTGATTTGTACGATTAACATCGAAACAAATTATGACTCGAGTTTGAACCGTAGGATCAACATCGAATCCAACTCGACTATTTACTATCCCTAAATATTGTTAGTTTGACAAGACATATTTTCATCCCTAACTTTGACAAGATTACATTTTTGCATAAAGTAAAGCATACAAACAAAACTAACATAACAGAACAAGCGTCCACAAATTCCCAGGAAAAGCACCACAAACTAAAGCAAACACAAAACAACTCACTTTCTCTTGCTTTTGCCCTTTGTTTATTCTTTTAACAGAACAGAGCATCTCACACATTGCAAGCCTTCTTTAGTTCACTTTGACAGACATTTACACAAACACATTCAAAGCACATTGCACATTCCTTCCTTTTTGTCTCTATACTAAACTAACTATGATTTTAGCTCTCAATCTCTCTCTCTTGCCATCTTCCTTCTCTTTCTAGCCGCCGCCGACCACCTAATGGACAATTTCTCGCACCGGAAACCAGTTCACCGTCTCCATGGCCGCCGTTCATGGTGCTGCTCGTTTACTGTCCCTCCGGCCAGCCCTGACAACCCGGTGATAATCAAGAAAAGCCTTTACAGAAAACCCGAATCGACCCTCAAACCCGGACCCATTTCGATCCCAAGTTCGCCGAAATCGGGGTTGAACTTGGTGGGTCGGATAGACCCACGTCGGATTCTGTCCCCTGGTCGCGTCTCGCCGATCGAGTCTGATAAAGCTACCGACTTTGTTCGAGAACCCGTTCCTGACCCGTCCCCTCCTGCTGGTTCAGCTCCGAAATCGAGATCCGATTCGTTTCGGGGCGTTAATGATGGGTTTTTGTCGCGGTCGGGTTCGGATCATGGTGACGTCGACGTGTTCGATGTGAGGCTTAACTTGAGAGGAAGGAAAGGTGGGGGCTTGGTGCTGGAGATGAGTTCGGAGGTTTTGATTGCGAACTCGGAGGTTATGGAGGGTCTCATTTTGGAGTATCGAAGAGGTCTTGGGTCGAACCGGAGAAGTGGGAGCACCGACTCGTCGAGGGTGTGTAGAATAGAAGTGCCGGATGTGGAAAATTTGGAGGTGTTTAGAGAGACTATAGAGTTGATGTTCGAAGACGATGTTAGTAAAAGGCTTTTGAAGCTTGGAGCTTTCAAAGCCATTGATATACTTGAGGTTCGGTGCTTGCTATTTGGTGTTCTTTATGCCTTTCAGTTTCTGCTTCTTTTCTTTAATCTTTTCATTTCTTTCAGATAAGTTTTATATTCTTGGTTTTAGGGTTCTTTGCAAGATTATTTGGGGTTTAATTTTCGTACATTTGCTTTTCATTTTCTGGATTGGTTTTGCTTTAGCTCTCTTAGGATTGAAATGGAAAATTTTCTAGTAACAGAGAAAAAACATAGTCAAAGGTTGATGTAGTTTGAGTTTGGGTGTAATCTTTCTTGTAGGGCTTTAGATTTTGCATAGTGCATTCTCCTGAAAAGTTCAGAGAACTCTGTTTGTATTATCTTTTTGGTAGATTAGGTATCTTTTTTTTTTTCTTTGGGTAGATTAACTACTGATTTTTGATCTAACAATGTCTTCTGAAATTATTGTAGGTGTCAGCTGGCATCAAGTTCACCAAAGGTGTTTCTTCCTGTTTGAAGTACCTTGAGGCTGTGCCATGGACTGAAGAAGAAGAGGAAAAGCTGAGGAGCCTATTCGCTGTGTACAAGTTTGATGAGGCAATAACTCAAGACATTCGAGCTAGACTATTCTTGCAAAACTCGGTGGATGCACAACAAGATTTAGCCAAACATCTTGTGTCGTCCATCACCAACTGTAATGATGCTACGGCAAGGAATGAGCTGAAATCGCTAGTTCGGGGCCTTCTTTGTAAAAATTCAGTTTATGAGAAGTACCAACCTGATCTCCACAATGAGGATCTTTGTGCCTTTTGTCAATCGTGTCTACATTCGTTAGTCATCCTCTTGCAGGAGGCTTCAGAAATGACTGCCAATGGGAGAGTGGGGAAAAAGGACAGGGATAAGCCTTTGATTGAACGCATCTCTAAAGAGGTTGATAATATTAATTGGCTGACAGAAATCCTTCTTGATCGACAGATGGGCGAAGAATTTGTGCAAATGTGGGCAGCTCAGGAAGAACTGATTAAGCTGCATAAGAGTGCATCCCCCATAGTCAGATATGAGCTCAGTCGGATTTCTGCTGTTCTGTTTGTTGCTATGGGGACCAGAAGACTACAATGTGGGACAGAAACAAGAGCAGGGCTCTTTCAGACGTGGTTTCCGCCAATGCTGTTAGACTTTGGTTGGCTGCGGAGATGCAAGAAAGGGCTTGACATGAAAGCAGTTGAAGAAGCAATGGGTCAGACTCTTCTAACCCTTCCACTAATACAGCAATATACGCTTTTTATGGAATGGTTTAGGTGTTTCTCCAAGTGCGGAAATGACTGCCCCAATCTCAGCAAAGCCTTTCAGATTTGGTGGCGCCGTTCATTTCTAAAAGGATCAGAAACACACGCTATTGAATCCAGGTAACCAGTGTGTATCTCGTATAGTTTCGCAAACGTAACATCTGCAGGCGTAGGAAGTGCAATTTGGAATATGCCACATTGAATAATGTAGATCAACTATGTAGATTTGTTGTAATAGTTGTGAGCTTTTCTTCAATTCGATCCGCAATTATGCAGTGAGAAAGCTGTTAAGGTAGAGGTTGTATTGACGATTCAAGTTACCCATCTCGGTACCATAAAATAGTTGTAATCCAACAACCACGAACTCGAGGTGGATTAACTGGTAGTTCAAAAATGAAGAGCCTGATCTTGATTGTCTAACGCTAAAGAATATGGAAGAAAGGGTATTAGTTGCCTTGGTAAGGTTACTTGGTATCATCTTATAAGAGTACATGTGAAATGAGAGGGAAGGGAGGAGCAAGCACCAAGTATACTCTTCATTATCAAATCCTTAGATTTCTATTATCTCCAGGGCAAATAAAGAGGTCCCTTTTCCTAGATTGGCAATGGCCCTTGAAAATAGAGAAAAGGATAAGCAAGAAAAGAAAATTTGCTAGAAACATGGCATGTTGGTCTTAGATTCAGACATACCGATGCCAAGGACTAAGCAAAGGGAACTGGTTGGAAGTTAAGAAGTGAACAATGTACAATCATTGATAGACTTTCTTGTAGAAAATTGCAACTATGTGGTTGTCGGAGCGATTGTTCCTTCCTTTGCTTGTACGTTCAAGTGGTTGTTCTTCAGTAATAAACTATATTTCCACATCTGAATTCCGAAGGAAACTCCTCATATCTGTAGTGCGAAACACATGCTAATATCATACCGACTTGTTTCCACACCATAGGATTGCCTAGACCATCCTGACCAGTATGTCAAATTGATACCTGAATCTCCAATTTTAAGGTGTGTCCATTTATTTACATATGTACATCTAACGAAAGGTTGAAAAATGGAAACAGCCTAAACGATACATGCCAAGTTGATTAACTAAGTGAATGAGGAGTTCATGTTGAATGGGAGAAAACTAAGTGCATTATTAACTGTTCCTAGAGATTGTAATTTGTTTTTTCTAAATATGGACCGGCCTGAATGTTTTAGAATGGTACACGGTAAAATAACTCAAAAACATGATCATATAATCCTATAATGTTACAAATTCATATGTACGTACAAATCTTGTACTAAAAAATTGCAACTTCCTCCATTTACTTCTTTGTGAAGCCCCCTTTGCAGCTTCTGAGAAATGTCACATTTTCTTTAGATAAACGAGGCTTCCAAACCAAGATTACAAGGATAGTTGTGTCCAAAGCCAAGAAGATCATGTACAAACATTAAAATCCACGACCAATTGATTATGATTCCTCAAGTCCTACAAATTGTCACATTTTCCCATTCCCTGGATCAAAGAGAAGTAGATGCTATCATCAGGAGTAATGCCTTTGCTAACCATTTCTTTAAGTAGTTCTTCAGCAAGATCACCTTCCTGGTTTTTGCACAAACCTTTAATGAGGGCACTATAGGTGCGCAATGTTGGATCAAATCCAATATTTATCATCTCATCACGAATTCCGATCGCGTCCTTAATATCACCTCGTCTACTATACCCACTAATTAGAGTATTATAACTAATATGGTCCGGTTTAATTCCCCTGATTTTCATCTCTTCAAGAAGATGACGAGCTTCCTCAACTTTTCCCACCCTGCAGTGTCCTTGCATCAAGGTATTGTAAGTAACTTCATCAGGAACAACTTTGTTGCTATCCATTTCCCTCAGCAAAGCAAATGCACGATGCATATTCCCATTAGCACAGTGTCCAGCTATCAGAGCATTGAAGATTATAACATCTGGGGGCTCACCATTCTTGACAATCTTTTCAAACATTTCGTCGGCCTCCTTCATTCTATTCCGTTTACTCAAAACATAAATCAAGGAGGTATAAGTCACCCTTGATGGTTGAATCTTTTTCCTAACCATCTCATCATAAAACCTAAATGCTTTCTTTATATTCCCACATCTGCAGTAACCATTAATCAAAATGTTATAGGTTATTGAATCAGGAGCAATTCCTTTGTCTGTCATTTCCTTTGCTAGATTGTCCGCCTCGTCCATCTTCACTTCCATAAACAAACCATGAATCAACATGTTATATGTTGACACGGTCAGCGTTATACCTTTCTCAACCATCTTATCCTTTAAACTAAAAGCCACCTCCAAATTGCCATTGTTACAGTAGCCATCAATCAACATGTTATAAGTTACAGCATTTGGAAGCAATCCTAGTTCTTTCATTTTCTCAAGCATCCCAGATGCCTCCTCAAGTCTTGCTTCCTTACAGAGTCCATAAATAAGTGAACCATATGTGTAGGAATCAGGCTCAACCCTTTTATGTTTCATCATATTCACAATCAACTGAGCTCCTTCCACTCTCCCTCTTGAACAATATCCATGAATTATTGTGTTATACGTAATGACGTCCGGCTTAATCCCTGAAAACTCCATGATCCCAATAAACTCCTTAGCTTTCTTCAATTTCCCTTCCTTACACAGCACATTAATCATTATATTGAAGGTAGACACACTTGACTTGATTCTCAACTTAAACATCTTTGCGTACAAAAACCAAGCATTCTCCGTTTGATTCAACTTCAGAAACAAACTTAACATGGAATTACATGTCTCAATCTTAGGAACCACACCCTTTTCAGTCATCAACTCAAAACATTTTAGTGCATCATCACCTCTCTTCAATTCACAACAGCCCCTCATCAACAAATCCAAGAGTACACCACTATCTGCACTAAACCAATCATGGGGCGCAACGAGCTCATTGAAAACCTCGGTGATTCCACCCTTGGCACCATTGATGGTTTGTTTCAAAAGCAGCAAGCTTGGCTTTGGTGATGACAAGCGTGCAATGACCGCGACAGCAAGGCATTTGCTTTTGACATCTAATCGATCAAATCCACCAAACCCAATCTGGGTTACAAACTGGTGAGCTAAATCAGGAGTCTTGCAAAGTCTATAGAGTGTGGCAGTGACAACAGGCGGAGTTAGACTGTACGCAACTTGTTCGACAAAATGCCACTGAGAAGACTGAATCCATTCATGCAGGTTCTCGCCAGTGACTAGTAGATGCGGTTCTGAGTCGGTGTTCAAAAGGGTTTTTGGTGGGAAATTGTTAGTCTTTGCAGCTAGGGTTGAGGATGGTCTGATGAGGAAGGTGATTGTGATCGGATGGTGTTTGAGAAAATGAAAATGGAGAAAGTTGCGAGCTTTCATGATATAAGAAAAATGGGTACTCTTTTCATGTCAAAGAAGACAGAGATACAACAAGATTGGTGATACCGTCGTCGAAGAACACAACCGTCTTAGGTTTCGGATGGGTCAATGTCAAGAACTCTCATTCCTTAATAATGTAGTCCCTAAATTGTAGGAACAGTTTTCTTTGGTAATTTAAAAACATCCTTAATATTATAATGAATTTACCACAAATTATATTAGTTTATATCAAAAATTGTAATTTATATGCTTGAATTGAAAGAGTAGTTTGAAACTTATCTTCAATCTAAATTTCTAAGAAGTTTATTTGTATATGAATCACTTCGACAAAATATTTATTATATATTTTATTATTTAATTTTGACATTTTTGATTGTCGAATCTTCAAGAAAATGATTAAAATTTTAAATCAATATGAGATATAATCAACCAATACTTCTTATTTGAATTGAATTTTTGGACAAGGGTTGAAGTGACAAATAGTCTATCTTTAAAGAATGTGTATTTGTTTGCTGATTGAATAATAATGTGAGATTGTTGGTCTTGCGTGAATGTGTAGATCACGTCTTAGTGGAGTGCATAATATTGCAAGGTAGTAACAAATTGGATATGTGTGACTCCCTGAGTGTGTGATTTATTGGCTAGATTGTTTTGCGCTGCATATGGTGTGCGTGAACAACTCCATCTTGAAAAGCAACGATTGTCAATGATTTTCTTGTAGGTTGCGTATACTTTAATTGGTGAATGTGTTAACGATACAGTTGTGGCTTTGTGTTGATATTTATGTGAATCAGCTAGTCTCATTGGTGAACAATTGTCAGATTAATCTTTGAAAGAGCTGAAAACATTAGGATGTTATTATTTGTTTCTTTCTTAAATGCTCTCATTCAAGTTGAATTTTGTTTAATCACTTAAGTTATTTATTTATTTATTGTTTTTTCGCTAAAAGATTGTTGAGAAAAAAAATCTTTGTTGAGGTTAACACGAGTCGGTCGTGTTATTGGATGTGAAATTCTTTCACAGGTTGTCAGGACGAGGAATAGTGTCAAGGGTTGAATAGTGTTGGCTCAGTAAAAACTTTTTATAAAACTATTGTCGTTAATGAAAAAATTAAGCTGAGTAAGGGCCCCGCAGGCGTAAGCAAAATGTGCCAAATTACATTACCAAAATTTGGTGGCAATTTATATTTGTGCGTTTAATTTTTTTTAGTTTTTGATTGTATTAGAAACGATAGTGATAATTCGAAGATTTTTAAAAACTACTACACCCCTTCAAATTTCAACTTCAATTCAAACACACACTTTTCTTCTACGTGGGAAGTAAATTCGAATGCCAAATTTATTAGCTTAGACTTAAACTTTAAGTTGAAGCTAAATTTGATCGGATATAAAATTTTGAATCCGTTTAAATTTAGTTTAACTCATTGATCCTAAGTTGAATTAGTTCATATTTAACTAATTTATCATAATTAATTAAGTCCAAAATAAACACTAACTTATTTAAATTAGATTAGTCTATTAACTTGGACCTAGGGATGGTAGTAGGTTTTCAACCCGATTAATATCCGCACTACCCAACCCAATAGATTTGGATATGGGTAGTAAATCGTAAAAATCGATTGATATGGATATGGATATGGGTTGAGTCATAAAAAATGGATATGGATATGGGTTGAGTAAAACCCGAACCGAACCCTA
>JANKOE010000204.1:62987789-63007446 GCA_026284465.1 Erythroxylum citrifolium
TTTAAATGCTAAGCCTCTTCCATTCACAACTTAGGCCCACTAAACTCTAACCACTTAAGCCCAACTTATACATTTAATTTCATAAATTCATACCACCTAACTTAATTAATGCTACCATGCTTAATCAATGTCAACTTAATTTAATCTACTTATGCTTTAATTTCCTCTAATTATGCTTAATTAAATAAAAAAATTTCAGGGGCTAACAACAATTGTCAGATTAATCTTCGAAAGAGTTGAAAACATTAGGAAGTTGTTATTTGTTTCTTTCTTAAGTGCTCTCATTCAAGTTGAATTTTGTTTAATCACTTGAGTTATTTATTTATTATTTTTTTGCTAAAAGATTGTTGAGAAAAAAAAACCTCTGTTGAGGTTAACACGAGTCGGTCGTATTATTGGGTGTGAAATTCTTTCACGGATTATCAAGACGAGGAATAGTGTCAAGGGTTGAGTAGTGTTGGCTCAGTAAAAATCTTGTATAAAACTATTGTCGTTAGTGAAAAAATTAAGCTGAGTAAGAGTCCCGCAAGTGTGGGCACAATGCGCCAAATTACATTACCAAAATTTGGTAGTAATTTATATTTGTGCATTTAATTTTTAGTTTTTAATTGTGCTAGAAATGATAATAATAAATCGAAGATTTTGCGAAACTATTACGCTGCATCAAATTTTCAACTTCAATTCAAACACACTTTTCTTCTACGCAGGAAGTAATTTCCAATACCAAATTTATCAGCTTACAACACATAAAAGAACATAAAATGATGGTGTTTAATTATAGCCTCAAATGTGAAAACTTACAATGGATCAAGTCGGGATCGAACTTAAACTTTAAAGTTGAAGCTAAATTTGATCTAATATAAAATTTTGAATCCGATTAAATTTAGTTTAACTCATTGATCCTAAATTGAATTAGTTCATATTTAACTAATTTATCATAATTAATTAAGTCCAAAATAAACACTAACTTACTTAAATTAGATTAGTCTATTAACTTGGACCCTACTAAATAGGATTAACATTTGATGTAACTTATCATCTTAACATAAAATTAACAATATTTATTACCAAAATTGACATTTTTAGTTCAACAAAAAATTAATATATTAAATTTTAAGTTAGAGTCAAGTTTCTCGAAAGGTCAGCTCGTTCCTGCCGTCCATAATTAATTCAACAAAACGAACATTTAATACCATGTATGATGCAGTTACTGACTTGGTTTTTTTTTTTTTTGAAAGGATTTACTGACATAGGTGAAGGCATTTAATACGTTGATTCACGCAGCTTGCTAGTTTGATTTGGTCACACGTGTTGTTTCCTGATGTTAAGACAAGACTTGTACCTCAAAGTTGCATCGCGTTTTGGTTTCCAAACTTTGATCAAGTCAACTTCCTTTCTAGAAACTAAACAAACGCTGACTTGGCATGCGATGGAGTCAGTGTTCCTGTCACAACTCACAAGTTCCCTCGTTGTTCTGTCTGTGACAGGGTCAATGAACTTATCTTAAAGAGTATTGCAAGACTTGGAATTTGATTGAAGCTCACTGTTGATTCAACTGATTGAAGAAGTACCAAGTCTGCAGAATTGCTCTCACTTTCATGATACATACCGGAAAAATGGAAATCTTCCCAACCTGGTGTCTTGGAGAATATAAATTTTCATTTTTAATAATAATGACTGCTAAAGACTACCAGATGCTGGTCGTCAGAAATTGTCCATGCCTAGTATTGACAAGTTGGCAAAACAGGCTACTGGCAGAAAGAACAAACCAACAGGCTGTAAGCGAGTGTGAACAAAGACACGAGAAAATGATGAGGAGGCTGTTTCACATTAAAGTGGTGGAACCACTTCATCCTGTGACACCAAATTCATTGACATTATCTATCTAACAGCCACCAAAACAAGAAAAAGTTGGAAGCCTACACGCTTTTGAGCATAGAGTGTATGTCTTCCTCCAATGTAGTCACTTCACTGCAATAGTTTATGCAAAACCCACCAATATTTGATTAGCAGTTCTAGAATTGTATCTTTCTATGTCATAATTCCATTACTTGGCACGAACTGAGCAGAGGGTATGGAAGAAGCATCAAAATCAATACTTTTACTACCAGGGTAAAGTTACTGTTGGTATCACAAAGGATGAATATTACAAATGCAGCGACCCAGTAATTTACAATAACCAAGAAGAGACTATCACAGAGATCAACACATTCAGGATTTTTTCCTCGTGCATCAAACTATTCTTGGCCCTTTTTGCTGCCTATTATCAACATCCAGTATTCTTCTCTAGATTTATCACCAACTTCATTCAATGAAAAATGGCCATGAGTGCCACGCCGGTACCACGTTCCAGGAACTATGATCAATGTTTCGCATTGGTATTTACCTTCTCTCAAATGGGTCTTGATTTTGGGGATGCACCTAGTGCTTGAGCCTTCATCAAAGTGGGCTCAAAGAAGGGACTGTATGTTGTGCTGGGTCTTCTTGGATACAATGGGTAGTCGTTTACTGTATAACCACTTTGTCCTACCAAAGCAAAGGTTGGGTGAGGAGGTGAAAGAAAACAACTCTTGTGTGCTGGTCCATATTGGCGTAATGGACTAGAGCAAGGAGACACCGGCAAAGAGGAGGCGATCACTTTGCCATCATCCCTGCATACAGAAGCAGGACTTTTAGACCGATATAGCTCTCATGCATACCCAAAGGCTTAAATGGCAAGAAGTTATTACCTCTTCAATGCTCTTGTATTAGCAGCTCGCAGGTTAATTGCAGGATCTGCATCGTTCAGATTAGCATTTGATCTGTTGGTATGAAGTTCTAGCACTGGCTGCTCAGGAAGAAATAAAATTGAGCAATTAAGTGGCATCCAAACTTTTCACAAATGAACTATGAAAACTGAATATGTTATAGTAAGACACAACAGGAATAAACTGCAAATTGCTTTCAAAGTTCTCAAAATTCATCAAATAACCCCTTGACATTTGATAGCCACAACACTTTAGATAACAATTCACTTAAATTCATAGTATAGTAGCCCTCATCTATCAACTGAAATGAAATGGTTGCATGGTCTGTTAATAGATCTTTAGTAGGTCACATCCCACAAAACCATGGTATTGCAGCTGCCTTTTATGCTGGAGGTACTACAATTCGAGTCAATTATCTTACAGCAACTTTCATGAGAAATTTGATCCAAATATAAATAAAAGGCATATCTGAAAATAATTAATTGTTCATAAACTTATTTCATGTCCAAATGCATGCCTGTTTGAAAGCGATCACACACAAAAGATTGGCGGAAGTTAAACAGGAAGTGCAAATTTTAAACATCTTTGGAAATAAACTCTAGAGTCTGAAAAGGCACAATGATGTATTTTATGAATCGTCTTCCTTCAATCAAATGCTCTATCAAATTCTAACATCCAGAAGAAGAAATTCACACACCACGCAAAACAAAAGTAAATTGAAATTTAATAGAAGGTTAGGAATCATTAATTATACCGGAGTGCGGCTTCCATCAAAGGAATAGGGAACTGTATCCCGAATTATGTTGATGTCAGAAAATCTCATTGCTGCTTGCTCCCGAATAAATGGGTGCTCTAACAACTTTACAGCTGAAGGGCGTGCTGATGGATCTCGTTGCAAACATAGTCTTACAAAGTTCTTTGCATTATTAGAAAGATGCTCAGGTATATCCGGCATATCTTTACTGTTTCCAATTTTAAATATTGCCGCCACCTGTTGAATTAAATCTAAATGAGAACATTTCAAATATAAGAATGCTGTCAAATATGGGGAAATTTTTTCTTTTGTTTTTTTTCTCATTTACATTCAACTCACTTTGAGCCAAATGTGCATAATTCTCATACTTGTGCACCGACACAGATTTAAGTCCCAGTAAATGAGGTGGAAATCCTACCCCATTACCACCAAACTAAACCGCTACTTGTTAAGGAAAGCATATTTCTACCAATGCTACTTGGTGATAACAGAAACGCACCCCTTCAAATTGGCTCCAAGGTGGCTTGGACGTAGCCATTTCAAGAATCGTACATCCCAAGCTCCATATATCCACAGCAAGATTGTATCCACTTGTATTCATTACAACCTAGGATCAGAGTTCAAAGAAAAAAGAATGCAAGGTAATTAATTCCTGACAAAATACCAAACATGGATTAGGAATCAGGAAGCTAAAACAAAGAAAAATCAGAATGATTTTGATTAAGGACAAAGGAGTTGAAGTTTACTTTCCTTCTCAAAAAGATTGCAAGAAAGCAAGAGATAAGAGGGTAAAAGTACCTCAGGTGCCATCCAATAAGGACTTCCCTTGAAGGAAAGCATTGAAGAACAATTGGCAATCTGGTTGAACAAAAAAATGAAGAAATTTTAATCATAACCCATGATGAATCGATAGGGGTAAAAGGTAAAATGATTTACAACATTTTCTTGTATGGTAAATTCATGGCATCCTTTAGTTATTAAGTTACACAGCCAAGTTAACTGAATTGAATAGAATTACAAAATCAACATAAAATGAAAGGATAGTTGCAGCAACCATATTTTAACCAAACGGGAAAAGGAACAAGATCTTTAATCGCCGTCAGGAATTATCATCCAAATAACACAATTTACTTACACTTGGCCACTTTGAACTGTATCATTTGAATAAGTTGACAATTATGTGAAATTTTCTTGCAGGTGTTTAAACATAAATTAGTTATGTCATATGGCTGAGATGGGACATACATGTTTAGCCATGCCAAAGTCTGCCAACTTGATTTCACCATTAGGGTCTACTAATATGTTGGCACCTTTAATATCCCTGCCAGAAGAAAGGAATGCATAAATTAGAACAATGCTGGAAGATGTTATTTTAAATACAAATTAGCATCCATAGCCTATACCACCCTAAATATACCTGTGTACAGTATCTCTTGCATGTAAATAGGCAAGCCCCGCAAGAATCTGCCTGGTATAGTTTTGAATAACAGGTTCCCTAAAGGGGCCATAATCTTGTAGTAATTTGTGAATTGAGCCCCCAGAGACATACTCTAAATAAACTGAAAGTGTTTCTTCACTCTGAGAATATGGCAAACCAAAATGGTCTCAAAACCAGATTCTAAATTTTGAAATCACTTGGATTGAGCAGAGATTGAGCTTAGAATGTCAAAACAATCATTTTGCAATAGTAAATGACTGATTCTTCAACTATTAAGGTAACTCGTACCAGTTCGCTTCCAAAATATCGAACAATATTTTGATGTGAAAGTTGATTGAGCAAATTTATTTCCTGTTGACAAAGAAAAGCAGTAGAACAATGCATTAACATGAAGCAAATCCAAAGGAAACCCCGGCTCGCTATTAAAAGGATCGACTTCAAATTCAATTCTCCGTTCATCGAGTCAAGTTGGTAACAGAAATTAATTACCTGATTTAGTTGCTTAAGACACTCTTTCGAAGAATGATCATCAGAAATAACCCTGACTTCCTTTATTGCACACATTTGTCCACCCTCACTATTCACAAAGCAATAAGAATATTAGGAAAACTGAGTAAAATTTGCACACACATATTAATAGACTTCTAAAGTGTCATTCTACTCCTTCAATCTTTTCATTAGTTTCCGATAGTCTCTTAAAAATTTGTAAAACCATTCAGATGGGAATTCTTCTTGTTATAGAAAAGCTAAAACCTTGTCCAAAGTTGTCACAGCACATCTCAGTCAAAATAAGCATCAAAATGCCTATTCACCTGTTGAAACCAAGATAGACATGCCCAAATGTTCCCCTGCCAAGAAGCTTTCCCTTTTTCCATTTAGACAGTGTGGCTGGACCGTTTTCACTCAGTCCATTTCCTCTACAACTAGTAAAGGAAGGAGGGCTTGTAGGCGAACCAGGTGGGAGAGGTAGTGGATGACCTTGGTTCTTCCCATCCCCAGAAGGAGAGTCTAAACTCGTGCTGCCAAATCGTGGATGCAGAGGTGATGTTGGTCTACTTGCTCCTCTGGAACCAGGAACAGGACTTCTTGATCCAGGAGCAGGGCTTCTGGAACCTGGACCAGGACTCCTTGCTCCATTATTGAGCGTCATTTCACCAAGTCGTCTAGGTTCACGAGATAATCTGCGTTTCAGTCAATATGTCCAGTTTAGAACCAACATAACCTTTCTCAAATGCTCAAGCGGATTAACAAGTTATAACTCAAATAAGTATCTGCTATCCGAGTAATCTGGCAACTAATAGTTTACACCTAACTCCATTATGTAAAGGTATCTGAATAATCAGGATAACCCTCTCTACTCACAACCAGACATGTTAAAACAAAGAACTAAATCCACATGAATCATGTTCCTGCCACAAAGTCAGAGCAGAAACTGGAAGTTGAGAGACAGGAGCAGAGAAACAAAGTATTGGATAGGCACAAACGTAAAACTGTGTCAGAAAATAGAACAGACAGCAAGACAGCAGAACATTCAGCTCTGACACAGATTAAATAGATAGAGAAATAAAAAGAAGTATTTTTTAATCTTTTTCTTCCATGAAGGCTCTGCAACAATTTAGAAACATGAAAACCTTTTACGAAATGAAATTACTCTATTTTATGACACTCCTGTGTCGGAAAAATAAAAAGCATGAACTTCTGAAATTACATCTCACAAAAATATCAACAGAAAAAAGATGACCACCTACCTGTAACCCCCAAAATGAATACCATGATGATCACTATTCCCAATACCATAATCCTCCCCATTATTAGACCCAGAAGAGCTGACACTAGAAGCCGAACCTGAAGCGGACCCAGATCCCAAATCGATCCCAACAACAGCACCATGATCACTGACCGACGGTTTGGGAAGAGGAAGGCGTATCTTTTCAGCAGAGTCCGAGTCAAAACCCGAGAACCCGGAAGGCCCGATAGCAAAATCCTTGCTTCCACGCGGAGAGGTCCGAGTCAGAGCCGCCTCATCAAAGCTCTTGAACTTGTTTCTTGAGCTCTTTTTCTTGCTCACATCGTTGCTGCTGTTGTTGTTGTTGCTTCTCTCTTGACTCTCCTCTTTGCTCCTTCCGGACTTTTTCCCCCACCAAGCAGGCATGGAATTAAACTGAGACCAAGAACCCACCTCAACAACAACCAGAGGATGAGAAAGATAAAATCTTTTATGTGTGTACACAGAAGACTTCAACCAAAGATTCAAGCTTTTGGACAACGAAGAAAGCAGAGGCAGAGAGAGAAAAAAGAAAAGGAAAGAGAGAGGAAACGAGTAGAAGAAAAAAAAAGACGACTTTCTAATTTCTTTCTCCTTTTTTCTCTCTTAAAAATAATAATTTAATTAATAAAATGTGGGACCCACAATTTGACACAGCTGTGTAGGGATTAGAGATAGAAAGAAAGAGATCTATACTTTGGGGGACGGCAGGCGGTGGCTGGATAAAGTAGACAGCGTGACGTGGCATTTCTCTATTTTTTTCCTTAAAATATCTGTTTAAATAATAAATATTATATATTTTGCTTGAGAAAGATAAAGGGGGCAAGTATGTGACTTGTGGGCTTACGTGTGTGTTTTAATAAATTAATCAAACATTTAAGAATTAAAGGGGTTGTTAAATTGTGATTGGATGGATGTTTTAGGTGTAGTTGGTTAAGATTAGTCCCATGCATATATAAAATATATTAATTTATAAAATAAAAAATGACAAAGAATCTACAGGGATGATTTTGTTGCGTTGGATATTTATTATTTAATACCATCGAATATCATTAAATTTTAAAAATGGGGTTTGATTAATATTTGGAGGCGTGTGAATTAATTTTTTATTAATATTTGAATTAGGTATGGGCAAATCCTAATGCATAAGGTTTTAAGTTATGAACATCAATATATGCAAAGGCATTTACATCTTATAAAGATATTGTTTTCGTAAAATGAACCGTAACATTTTAATTACAAAAGAGTAATCTTACCATCGTATATTGAATAAAATTTAAATTTTTAATAACTAATTTTTATGTGTATAGAGTATATCACTTGATACATGCAATAATTGGTAAATTACATGTTTTGAATATAAATAATACTTTTAAACTAATTTAATTTAAAATTAATAAATTAAATTTGAATTAATGAATATTTATATTAAACTCGAATTTGAGAGATTTGGATTTAACAATCTAAATTGATTTGGATAAACAACGTTTTCATGTTAAGTTTTCTCAAATGTCATTATTTTTTATTATCAAATCTGATCGAGAATTAAACTAAGGTTAAATCAAATAAAAGTTTGAGCCAGACCACCTAAATACTATTCTTCGTATGTTAACAATAACAACAACGATTCAATAAAAATTCTGGTTAAACGGCTAAATATTGGATCTAAAGAGGTTCAATTTACGCAGCTTTATCTTTAAATAATAGAAAGGTTATTTATACATTTTTTGTATATTAATGATTCAAAATTAAATGAATAATTAGCTTTATTAATAAATATTATAAGTCATTTAAATAAAATGATATTATTTTGGTAAATCTTATCAAACAATATTATTTTAACTCTTTGATTTAATTTGGATTGATCGTCAAATTGAGGTATAATTAAATAAAAATTTGTATTTAATTTGATTTATTTTTATTTTTAACACATTTAAAACTCTAAATTAAATAATAAATTAACTAATTTAATAAGCATCAAGAATTATTATTTTCAATCAATTTACACTTTGTATAAATATTTTGAGCCAATTACAACGCATACTATGAACCCGTAACCAACCTCTCACTCTCAGACATGAGAGCGATTTGGCGCGTGGTCCACCTCAAAAAAGCAATTATTATATTATTGAAGTGGGGTAATTATTTATTTGGTATATTTATATTAATCTTTTTGATTATGTATTTTATTTATTTATACTCAAAAAGTGTGGTGATTGTGTGTAGAGGAATGTACGGTTGCTTGAGTGGAGACTAATGTACGTCATTAGGCGTGTAAATCATTACGACGTCATTTATACACATACACGTCATTTTCATATGCGTCGACCAAGTGGACTTTTTTTAATTAAAAAATAAAGGAGAATTCATTAAGTTCACATGATAATAAATATTTAATAGATTTGGATAAACTCCACATTATAAAACAGCACCATTAAAATTTGGTAATTATAATATATGATTTAAGTAATGATGATATTTCGGACTTGAGTTTAAATAAAGCAAGTATTTGTCAAGAATGTTTATAATTGTATTTGATTCAAATTAGATTAGCTAGTTTTTTTTTGGTCTTAGACCAGGGTATTCACCGGCGGACCCAGTGACTAATCCCTTCACTGATTTGTAGGCACCTCACAAGGTGGGATAGATGACCCAAGGATTTAAGGCTGCTCCATACTCAAAGTCAAGGATCGAACCCTTGATCTTTGGTTAAGGATGGATGAGTGCTTGCCACTCAACCACACCGTTTGGGTTAGATTAGTTAGTATTTAATTATGACTCTATTTGTATTTGTATTTTATTATTTTAATATGTATATAAATTTTATTTTTTATTTTTTTCTCTTTATATTTTACAGTTGGACCAAATAATATAGATGATTAAAAAACTCAACCGCACAAGCCTTAATTGTTTAATTTTTCGGCTCGATTTTCAACTGTTCGATTTATTTTAATAACTCTTATTGTTAAAAACTGGTCAATTTATTAATTAATGGTTAATTTCATAAATTAATAAGTGTTATAAATTAAAATAAATAAATAATTTTTATTTAACAATATCTTTTTTAATTACACTGCAAATTATTTAATAGATAAGTACAATCTTTTTTAATTATATTTCAAATTATGTAATTTTAATCATGATTTAATACCGGTTGAACCTTCTAAACCTTAAACATCTTGTCTTACCTGTTTAACTTATGATTCAATTTTTAAAATATTGAATAATACACATTCGTATCATATAAAATAAACTGAGATTATCTTTATAACATAAACATTTTAAATTATAATAAAGCCATAAATGTTTTTTTGTGATTATGCTAAATGTTGCTTTAATTTGAGAGTTTAGTTTTGCATTTACTTATATTCATTCAATGCAATTATTATTCGTAATTTTGTTTGATTAAAAAACATTTCTTAAAATAAATGCACAAAACAATAATTTAAGCACATTTAAGAATCCACATAATTTGGCAATTTTTTATTTCACATTAATAACAATTATTATTAATCTATTAGGTAAGGGTAAGACTTTATACATTAAACCCCTCATATCCAGCTGATTTTTATTAATTTATTATTGTTGGTATAGTAATAATTATTAAAATAATTCATGTATCAAAAGATAAAATAATTACTTCTTACTAAAAAAAAAGACATAAACCTTAATTGTTTAATCAAATAAAAGACATGGAAGTTCCGATGTGCCTTTAAGATCTTAAACATCTAACTTATTTAAATAAGTGCCTGAGATTTATTCAGGCACAGCAGGCACAACAATTCGGAAACAACCAATCTATTTTTATAGAAGCCGGCCCCATTAATTTTAACAACTAAATAACTAATAAAACAAATAATTATTGTATTCAAATTTCCATTAGTCCCATCGATCTTATAATATTATTACCATGAAATTGAAAATTTGATGTGACAGTCCAATAATAGAGACGTGTAGGTTGGTTCGTGACAATCAAACCCTTTATCTTATCATCACTGCATCACATAAACATAACGTTGTATATATAATTTTCAAGTATATGGAATTATATAAATAAAGTACCGAGGATACGTATTAATATAAATTACATGTTTTAAAAAATTATTAAACAAATTAATAATAAAAAAGTAATAAATTCAATTTGTTGTTTTTTAAATTTTAGCTTGTCTTTATTTTGTAAAATTAGTAAAATAAAAATAACTTTAATTTAAGATTATTATATTAAATTGAATTAATAAAATTTGAACTAAATTTAAGTTATAATCGACAGAACTGATTTTATAATTAAATTATGAAATTTTATTTTAATATAATTAACTAAAATATCATCATTTTGATTATAATTTGGACTAAAATTGGGATTGAAATATTGACTATAACTATAATTTTATCCATATTAAAATACCATATATAACTACCGATTAAAAAATTTAACCGATTAAACTAATTTAACTATAAAAATGTTGAACAGTTTAACTTTTAGCTTCAGGTTTTAACTTTAAGGCCCGATTTATTTTAACTAACTCTTGTTATTAAAAATCAATCGATTAATTAATTAATCGATCAATGTTATAAATTAATAATTTGCTATAAATTAATTAAACTCTAATTTTTTTAATCTTACCATTTTAATTTTGTATATATCACCATAACTTAAAATAGAAAATATCAAGAATATTGTGTAGAAGGATAATGTTTGAAATTGATGTTAACTTATAGTAAGTGATTTTCATAAAGTCGTTATCAATTCATAAATTGTTTATATTACTTTTTTATAAGATATTCGTAACTGCTACTTCGTCGAAGCTGTCTTTATTTATTTAGTAAGTCCGCAAATCTTGAAGTCAAAAATGTTCTATTCCTCGTTTTTCGATCTCTCAATTTTGGAATGTACAACGAAGAGCTCGTTTACTGTATAAAACACGGAAACAAATTCATGTAATTAAAACGTGTGTGATTGAATAAAAAATTAGTATTTATGCTACAATACCTTGTGTTATCTATAGATTAGCCGTCCTTAATTTAGATATTTATTTTGAGATTTATATAACAATATTTAGCTTTTTATATATGTTTTAATATTTATTTTCAATATTAGTTAACTTATGTTATAATCTATATAAAAGATTTGGTTAGATATATTTTCATTTATATTTCATATAGTTAAAATTATATAATAATTAATATATTGTGCTTTGTATATTATTTAATATACTTTAAATAATATTTATATACATAAATAATCTTTATTACAAAATAAAATATAGTTAAAATTAAAAGTATTTTTTATTTTTATATTGCCAAACAGTCTACTGTATAAAGCTCTTTCAAAAAAATTCTTTTTTAAATGACAGTCAAATAGTAAAATAACTTCTTAGAAAAGTTTTTTTGAGAAAAAATTCTATTGACAAAAGCTATACTGATATAAGTTCAACCAAGTGGAGACTAAGTTTAGTTCATGCTTATTTCAAATCAAATTTGGTAAGTTATTATAATCCAACGAAGAAAAATATTAAATTAGTTTAATCTGCTGTCATTGCGTGATTAAAATGTTTAGTTGCATGGATAATTGCATGGTAATATATCAAATGCTTTACGATGCAAACTTGAAATCTTACATATAGGATTAAATTGGATTCACTGTCAAGTCATCTCATGAGTTAATTTAGTGATGGTAATTATTAGATATGAAGTTAATTAATTATCAAAATCAAGCTCATAACGTTGGTAAGTTGTTTTTGAAGAAGGTACAAAAATAGAGGAAACAGGCAAACTAAAGTTTCTTTGATGTCCACGTAAAATAATGTTTTGTGCCACCTTAATAATTTTTTATCAATGTGTTAAAAATTTAAGTGACGGTAAGACAAGAGGTTTAAAGTATTAAAGATTTAATTAGGATTAAACTGTCATAAAACTGACTAAAAATTGAATAAATTTTAAATATAGTTGAAAGAAATTGTCCTTATTTATCGAAAAAAAATTAAAGTTTAATTGAGAAAAGAGATTATTAAATAAAAATTAATTGATTTATTTTGATTTATAAGAATTTATTAATTAATAAAAAATGATCGATTAATTAATAAATTGACCATTTTTTAAAGACAAGAATTTTTATAGTAAATTCAAATCGAAAAGTTAAATAGTTCAAAATTTTACGACTGAATCGGTTGAATTTTTTAATCATTGGTTAAGATATAATACGATATTTTTTACAATGCAAGAATCACTAAAGTTAAAATTTTATTTTATTTAGACAATTTCATGAGAAAAAAGATTTTATTTAACAAATTTCATTTAAATAAGATAATTCTTAAACTTTTCACAATAACTTTAAGAATATAAAACAAAAACTTTAATTTTTTTATACAATTTACATTAAAATGTTCCAATTTCATGTGAACACATATATGTAAAAACATGTAAAGTTATTGATAAGTACCTAAAAGAATACAAAAATTGCTAGGTGACAATACTTTAATCTTAATTTCTACTATCATTTACTAAAAAGGACTAATTATTTATTAGCGATTACTACTACTAAATAAGAAAATTTTATTTTTATATAATAATTTAAATTATTTATAATAATAAAAATTACTTATATTTTCTACTAAAAGTAGGAATTTTAGATCACAAGCCAAAACCTAAATGGTTTTAGAGTCAAATCATTAAATTGCTAAGAACGACACTAATAATGAGGAACTTCGTAATTATCTCCAATGATTAAGACAACAAATGTAACATCCTCATCAATGTCTTTATCATAATTTTAATTAACTCCTTTAATTACCTACTAATTAATTAAGACATCATAGGACCCACATCAATGAATAGTGTCGACATGGTCATGCTTGATATGTTGTAGTTTTTGGACATATTTGTCGACATGGTCATGCTTGATATGGTGTAGTTTTTGGACATATTTCACCTTTCTTGGGTTGGTCCTAACATGTCTCTACACAATGCATCAATCAATCATATCACAACTTAGCATCTAACTTTTCTTACTTCTTCTTTTTTGTTTTTGTTTCTTTTCAAACAAATAGCGTTTTAATGATAAAGAATTATGATTTAGTAGTGGAAAAGGACCTGATATTTTAGTATGAAACAAGATGAGACTATCTTTATTATCCAAAGGAGATGAATCACTTTTCTGGTGGTAAAACTAAAATCTTCAGAAATAGACATGTTGATAAGGATGAACTAAAGACAGCAAAGACTTTGTGTGTGTGTGTGTGTGTTCTGTACAACCATGCATAGAAAATGACATCTTAGTTCATATAACCTAGCCATAAAGTAGTTGCTTCTACACCTGTATCTAAGACCTAACATCAATTATAACTCACCCCACTTCAGAAACCACGCTTGGAGTGGTAGTCAGAGCCACCACCATCATGGTGGTGTAAGGGACATTGGGGCAATCATTATTTTCAGAAAAGCAGCAGAATTTGATTCCTGGGATGCAACGAAAAACTCATTGCAGCAAGTTCTGTGATCCAAGTGGCAGTGATATGAAGTTTTAACCTGAGTTTGAGAAGGCCTTAGACGATTCTCCAACTCCCTCATGCAAGCATACTTTTGGGATGCACACAATAGTCCGCAAATTACGTGTTTCGAGGTTTCCTCCATATCCTGGTCTTTCTCAAGAATGGTAGAAGCAGCTATGAATTTGAAACATAGTTCAACAGTTCCAAGACTGCCTCTCCCTTTGAATATCATGTTGTTCTTTTTCTTGTTCTTGTGGTTGCTTGCATTTCCATATGTTGTCCAAGCCTTCACAGCTTATGCAAAGATACCAACTGCATTTTCTCTTTTGCAATTTGCTCTGGATACTTGCAATTCATCTGCTTACTGACAAAAAGAGATATGCAAATTAGCTCAACCATGATTGGAAGTTTAACTCACCACACAGAGGGCAAAATGCTAGACTTTCTCTTTGCAATTTAATCAGCTCCACTGTAAGCAATAATGTCTGCTAGCAAAATTTCATTCTTATAGAGGTGATTAAGAGAATGACATCACAAGGAGATGACAGCCAAGTTCGAAAAATACCTGCATTACATAGAGCTGAATGCAGGAGGCTCAATATAAGATGGGAGGATTCAGGGAATTATAGTCCAGGTGATTCTGTAATTGGATACATAGAGATGTCTTTTCAGCATGTATCACACCACATTCCATAGCAGGCTCTTGCTCTGAAGGCAAATCAAATTCCACCGTATCCACTTTGTATAATAGTAATCTAACCTTGGCAGCCTGTTATATGTATGGGGCCTTACAATGACAAAATAACTTTCAAGAATATAATCTGGAAATGTCTCCCATGAGACCAAGTACCAAAACCAAAGATTCTGATACAAGTTCAAAGGACATTACATCATAGCAACTTCTGACATTTCATTTTCCAAACTTGATTTTCCTTCATTCCATTATGTTCCTCGTACTCCTCGTGATCACTGGATCAGGGATATAACCAACTCGCTTCATCTGCTTTGTGAGCATTTTCAATAGTAAATAGATCTCCCTGATCTGAGGAAGTCTTTTTATCTCATGCATGTTAGCCTGTATCTCAATCCAGCTGCTACCGGGCTGCTTAACTACTCCACAAGTCGTCATAAGTTTGCTAATTTTACATCTCCCCATCTGCCAAGATCTGCATACATATTATAGATAAGAATGTATGGTCCAGAATTTGTTGGGTTGATTTGTAGAAACTTTTCTGCCACATGCTTGCCTAAGGTATGTTTCTATAAACTCTACAAGCACCAAGCAGAGACCCCCATACAACAGCGTCAGGTTGCATAGCATTTCCTCTATCAAATTCTTTGCTTCAATCAGGCAACCAGCTCGTCCAAGAAATCCACCCTACAGGTATAATGGTCGTTTAATGGCACAACACCAGAGTCTTCAGTCATTGATGAAAAGTAATATCTTCCTGCTTCCTCAAGCTCCGCATGACTACAAGCACATAGAACAATCATCGTAACATAGTCTGGTCTCTCTCCAGCCTCCAACATTTTCTTAAACAACCCAAGGGCTTCAATCCCATAACCATTTTGGGCATACCCCACAATCATCGCATTCCACGAAACCTAATCCTTTTCTATAATTTTCTCAAAAACCCAATACCAATCCTCAGCTGATCCACATTTCATATACATGTCAATGAGCGAATTTCCTACAAATACATCAGACTCTTCACCACATTGAAAACGAAATCAGTGCTTCACAACATGAGAATGAGCCTGCATACCAAGCTACAGGTCAGCAACATTTGCGGAGGCATTTAATAAGTTGCTGAAAGTGTAGTGTGTTGGGTAAAAAGATTCCCTCTTTAGCATCCGGAATAGTCCCAATGCCTCTTCATTCTCCCCATTTTGTGTATATCCTGCAATGAGGCATTCCAGGAGACCGCATTCCTCTCTATCATCTTCGTAAACATGGACCTGGCAGCTTTCAGCCTTTCACCCTTGCTGCCTTTGCATAGCCACTCACCATTGAGGTCTCGGACACAACATTTCTCATTGGCATCCTATCTATCACACTTCATCGCGCGAGCATGAATTTGCAAACCTTCCTTAAATGCTGCCAAACTTGCACAACCACTAACAATACTAGCTAACGTAACTTCATCTGGATCAAACCCACTTTCCATCATCTTCAGAAAAACTTGTATAACTATGCGATTCCTTGAAATTCTTTTTCAACTGTCTAATAATCTACTTGATTTAGATCAAGAAGAACAATATGATATTCAAAGGCCTAGTTAATATTGCTTTTGACCTTTTGCGGCAAATCTTTAAGATATTTAAGAATTTTATATTGCAAAGAACATGCACTCACTACTCAGGACTTCTTGGAATCTTTAGTCCTTCTTTGACCTGTATTTTTAACCTTCATTGACTACGAGGGAGGCTTGTATTATGTTGTAAAACTTTTTGATATTAATGTAATAAACTGAATTACCAAAAGTTTGAAGTCAAAACATTGAGAGAAGGTGATAGAAGTCCACGCCAACTTCAAAGAAATTCAATACCATTGGACTTTTTGAAAGAGCTAATCTTGTCAATCTTGAGTTCAAGTCACAAGAAGATGAACAAACAAAATGCCAGACAAGAATAACATATATGCAACATATCTTACTTGGTATTTCCCTAAAAAGCTTTCCCTATCACTGCCGCTCAATGGTTATGAAGTATCATCTATAAACGGTGCTGAACTGCTGAATTCAGTCAATGCACCAAACAATAACTCCTTTAATTAAAAGAAACATAATTAAAGATGCTCCTCCCCCTGCTGGGCATTCTCAGCAGCTTCCTTCCTTAAAGCTTGAAGCCTTTCTTTCAATTTCTTACTCTGTTCAAAATTAGCCTTTCTCTTGACAGCTTTCTGAGGGAACAAACACCACGATAAAGAAAATCTAAACATGAGTAAACTTTAACCAACCAGAAAGAATAAACAAGACAGGGACTCACTTCCTCCCTAAAACACCGATCTAGCTTCACTTTCAGTTCAGTGCACTCTCCAAAGAACTTCCCAATTGGATGGTCCAAATGACATTTCTGAAACTGCTCTATTATCTGACACAGATTTAGCCCAGTTTTCTAATACAATAAGAGAACGGTTGGAACAACCAAACCCGAACCAAATCGACAGGATCGGCAAAAAGGACTCACCTCAGCACACATAGGGTGCCTGTGCAATGTCAATGGAGGATGCATTTCGCAGACAAGCAATTCAACTGGTCCAATCACCAATACCCTCCTGCCAAAATTAAAGCAATAAAAATCAGCAACAGCAAAAATTAACAAAAAAGATAAAATTTTGGTGTTTTTAAGAGTAGACAAGTTTACCGCCTAACCCCACATCACAACAGCCTGAAGCCACAAATCAATCAGTTCTCGTTTTCAGTAGCATATATTAAACAAACACCCAAAACGAACGAAGTTGGGAATTTCTTCCCAAAACAAACAACTCCGAAATATGAGAATATAGAGATAAAGGTTAAATTACCTTGGTAATTCAAGTCTTCGACTAGATTTTGGTTTCCGCCGGCCGGTGGACGGAGGTTGCGTGAGTGAAGGGTTAATTAAAACAAGAAGTCCGAGAGAACTGAGACAAATTGAGAAATCGACTTAATGCGCTGTCGTTTCATTTGTACATTAGCCAAAATAATTGCCGTTTTTAATTTGATATTTTTTTTTTGAACCAACTACTTTCGTGCTTTACGTCGTATTTTGTAAGATGTGGCGCCAGCTTGGTTGAGCATTTAGATTTTAGAGTGTTCTAAAAGTACTTTTTTTAACGCAAAAGTTATTTTAAGAGACTGTTTGAATGAGCTTATATTAGTAGAGTTTTTGTTAGTAGAATTTTTTTAAAAGAGTTTTTTAAAAAAATCAGTTGACTATTTGACTATCATTTAAAAAATAATTTTTTTAAAAGAGCTTCATACAATAGACTGTTTGGCAACATAAAAATAAAAAACACTTTTAATGTTAACTATATTTTATTTTGTAATAAAAATTATTTATGCATATAAATATTAATTAAAATATATTAAATAATATGTAAAGTACAATATATTAATTATTATATAATTTTAAACCATATAAAATATAAATAAAAATATATCTAATCAAAATTTTTATATGAATTATGATATAAGTAAAACTAATATAAAAATGAATATTAAAACATATAAAAAAGTCAAACAATATTATATAAATCTCAAAATAAACGTGAATATGTGTTTGTGAGTTTTGTGAAAATTATGTGTAAAACATAAATGTAAAAAGAACTAAAAAATATGCTTATTAATTGATCTGAAAAATTACCATAAAAAATATTTTTTTTAAAAGCTCCAAATTTGATTTTTTCAAAAAGCTATATTTTAAATTCCAAAAAAGTCATTTCTATGAACAGTCAGACACTCAGTTTTTAAAAAAACAACTTTTGCGGTGAAAAAAAGTGCTTATTCATCCTCCAAAAACTGACCAAACAGACACTAATGAATATCTTCAATAAACAATAATAATTTGTTTACGTGAATCATTGTGTATTTTCTTAAACTTTCCAGTGAACTTCTTATTTTGAGTAATCAAATATTATAATTCTTTGAAAATTCAAACCTAAATTAGGAGACCCTGACATTTACTTAAATTTAACCATAAGATTTCAAATAGTACAAATAAAATCTTAGCATTCAGAAAACGTTTAAATATAACCCTAAAATAACAGGAAAATTGACAACTATATAATGCGTTAATTTTTTGCTGACCTGACAGTTTTTAAAATTATTTTATTGCATATGCGAATTTCACATTTCCATGTCAAATTTGACATAAGAGTGTAGGACCTGTTTTCTTAAAATAAAAAATTATTAATTTTTTATCTGTAGTATTCACTGTAATTAATTAACCCTAATTTTAATTCATATAACTAATTAACTTAACTAATAAACATGTTAATAGATAAGTTAACCCTAACTTTTATTAACCTAATAATTAAATTAACCTGATAACTTATTAAGTAAATTAATTATAATTTATATCCACATAGAGTTAAAATTAACTCAAAAGGACTAGAAAGCGGATCAACAAGAGAGATTGGAGTGATCGGTAGTGGTGATGCAAGAAGGAGGCAAGACGTCAGATCAGAGAACCCCTTCTACTAAGTTTCCGAGAAAAGATGATGAATATTTAGAGATTTAAGGTTATGAGTAAAAATATAAAAAATTTTCTTTTCTATTCTTTTCTGAAAATCCATGTGCATTTTTTTACATGGCATTTGAAATTCATTTGGCCTTTTCAAATCGACTTAACGGCGAGTGTATGATACTTTCATATTTTCGTTCGAAATAACCTTACATTGAGCAGATTTGAAAACATTTATACCTCAATTAAGTAGGTTAAAATGTTTGCCCTTAAATTAATCAAACTCAAAAAAGTTGTCTT
>JANKOE010000204.1:63283691-63298402 GCA_026284465.1 Erythroxylum citrifolium
ATATTAATTGTTTGTTGTTGAGTATTGAAGTTAGATCATGAGTATATAAAGTTGTAATTGCAATTGAATAATGTAATCGGGATATTGGTATTGTTATTGTAATTTGGCTTGGAAATGCCAATAAAGTTGTAAAACCCTTGATATATGATGATTATGAAAGAAGCGGAATTGTGTGTAGAATTTGCATTATGTAAATTTAAGTATGGATGGATATGATGGATGTTAAGCTTGTGTGGTCAACATATATGTATATTGGTAAAATCAGTGAGATATTAAGGCAAAATGAAACACAGAAATTTTGAAGGATGGCATGCAGTAAAAATGTGAAAAGACAATTGAATTGAGACTTAAGAATGAATGATTATGAGATTGGAAATGTGAAACTAAGTAAGGATGATGTATATTGGGAATGACCTATTGATATGTATAAATGAGGCCTTATGGAAAAAGAAAGTTAGAAATGCTATGCATGATGATTTGTGGTCACATGTAAGAAGTGAAAATGAATTGAAGTTGATGAATTAATGAACCCCAAATTGGGATCTGAAGGTATAAGAATGCAAGGTTGGTATGAATTGATGATTTTGTTTTGGATCAAGAATTGGTAGTATGATGAATTAGATTTGATGTTTGGAATTAGTATGAAGTGATTTTGCATGACAAGGAATGGAATTGAGAGAATTATAAGTGTTTGTGATGATAGAAGAAGTGAAATTAGGAAAGATTGTAAGTTATGCATGAGGGGAAAAGTATAGGCTGACTTCCCATGAGAAATTGGATTTGATCTAGGATGAATTTGGACAAGTGGTTTTCATAGAAGTTGTAGCTTGTCCTTTTATCTTCGAAACAAGACTAAGTATGCAAGTTTTCGATGTCGGAGTAGAGAGATATGGCCATTTTAGTGAAGGATGTCGCTGTAGGAAATCTTACCTGAGAGTTACACGGCCAGACCGTGTACATTCACACGGGCCGTGTAACTTGGGTGAGAAAATGCCATTTTCAGCCGAGAGGAACACGGGCTGACCGTGTAAAATTTGCACAGCCCGTTTATATTTACACGGTCAGACCGTGTAAGCATACACGGTCCGTGTAAGTCATTATGCAATGTCTTTAATTTCCAGCAGAGTGTTACACGGTCAGACCATGTAAGTTTACACGGTCCGTGTAATTCGACCCACTAAACGACAAAATTGAAATTTTGGGTCTTCATGAAAGTTGTATCCCTAGATGTCTACTTTCTAACCTCCAAAGATGAGGTCAATCCGATATCTATAGCGAAAGTTATGGCGTTTTTACTAAAGTATGTTCAATATGAATCGGGATATGAACATGTCGGATTGTTTTGATCATAATTCACTCATCCGACCTCCAAATGAGGTGATTCTTGGACCATTAATTTACTAAGACATATATATTGTTCTCCTATAAATTTAGTAACATTTGGTGTTAAATGGAGGAACTTTTCTTTAATGCAAGTAAGTCGTCGGTTAAGAGAGTATGATCGGGTTATGAACACACTTTGAATTTTTAAGCGTATCTTGAGTTGTAGAACTCCAATTGAGGTTTTTCTTGTGCCAAATTAAACAAGAGACTTAGTACTATGATTATATGAATAAGTCAATTGGAATTGAAGTCTTAAAGTCTTCCGAATTCTGATCACAAATAAGCGAACTGAGTGCAAGCATATGACTGTTTTAGTATGGGCTCACTATTGAACAATTGTAAGTGAATTTTGAGAGAGCATTTGTAAGTGAACTTGGAGACATTATAAGATTGAAGATGTATGCTTAATGTCTAATGAGGGCCCAATGAAAAAAAAAATTTAATGGCTAATTAGGGTTTAATGGAATAACCCTTCAAGGTAAGATGATCATGTTTCAAGGCTTTATGGTTCAAGAGTTGGGTTCCGGTAACGGGATCCAACACGTCGCATCCGACCGATCGACCGCAGCTTCACAATCAAAATCATAAGGAACAAAGCATAACCTTGGAAGACGACGCCGAGGTTAATTCACATCCCGGTTCCCAGTGCCCCATGGATGCAAATCCTACTGCACCACCGCAAACCCCCTTCACCGGAAAGCAGATAGAGGAAGCGGCCGACCTATTGATCCGCCAAGTTCTGCAGTCTCAGTCGGAACAACAGCAAACCGCCGCTCGGCATATTGGTATGACGACCGACTGCCATTCTGTTGCAGCCCTGGAAGAGGACGATCGAGATAACACAGGTAGGATCGCTCGGCCCAATAGTTAGCAACGGCCTCGGAGGCAAAGGCATAGGAACGGTGAGGGGAGGCCGAACAAAAGTACTGACGATCGACGCGGCACGAGAGCACAGTCCAAAGCAAGAGATGATAGAAGTGTCGAACGACAAAACGATCGACCGGTTGGGGTTATCAATATAATTTTTAGGGGGAGTGCAGGAGGTGAGTCGACCGCTAAAAATAGGAAGAGGCATGCCAGATAGGATTTATCGGTAAAGAAAACGAAGCAAAACGATGAAATGATATCGTTCGACGAGTCAGACCTGGAGGGAATTAGCTGTCCACACGATGATGCGCTAGTGGTCACTTTGAACATGGGAGGTAGCGAAGTCAAGCGAGTAATGATTGACACAGGCAACTCGGTCAACCTACTTCATTATGACGCATTTCAAGCAATGAAATTCCCGACTCCCCATGGTATCGACAAAGTTAGGGTCAACAGAGAATTGCTAGGGAATGCCACTTAGCGGAAACAAGGACACTTGATGAAGCCATCGTCTTGACAAGTTCTCTAGATGTGAGAACTGAGGAAGAAACTGAGCGGATGAACCCTATGGAAGAAACTCAACAAGTTGTATTGGATGAAGCAAACCAGTCAAAGTTCACAAATCTAGGTTCTGGGCTTACGAAGGGTCTGGTCAAGGACATCACGGACTGCTTGATAGAAAACAGATCGGTCTTTGCCTGGGTACCGAGCGATATGCCTGAAATCTCTCGATCGGTCACATCGCATTCTCTCGGTATCCAAAAAGATTGTAAGCCAGTTAGACAGAAGAAGCGGTGGCACAGCAAAGAAAGGCAAGAGGTGATTAAGAAGGAGATAAAGAAACTGCTCGATGCTGGATTCATTCGTGAAGTCAAGTACCCCGAATGGCTAGCAAATGTTGTTCTCGTAAAGAAGACAAACGGAAAGTGGAGAATGTGCATTGACTTCACCGATTTAAACAAAGCATGCCCGAAGGACAGCTTCCCTTTGCCCAAAATCGATCAGTTGGTAGATTCCACGTCAGGACACGAGCTCCTCAGCTTTTTGGATGCTTTCTCGGGCTATCATCAGATCCAGATGAGTCCCGAAGATGAAGAGAAGACAGCTTTTATAACCGACCAAGGCACGTACTGCTACCAGGTGATGCCGTTCGGTTTGAAGAATGCAAGGGCCACTTACCAGCGGCCCGTAATGGAAGTCTTTAAAGAATAGATCGGTCGATCGGTTGAGGCCTACGTGGATGTTACGGTGGTCAAGAGTAAAACGGCCGCCGAGCATGTGGAAGATCTCAAAGAAGTTTCCAGACCCTCAATAAGTTTCAAATGAAGCTGAACCCGGAAAAATGCATCTTTGGTGTGGCATCCAGAAAATTCTTGGGATTCATGATTACTCAACGGGGAATCGAAGCAAACCCAGAGAAGATCGAAGCCATTATCCAGATGCCCCCGCCACGGTGTTTGAAAGACGTTCAGGTATTGACCGGGTGGATAGTTTCTTTGAGCAGATTCGTCTCTAGGATGGGGGACAAATGCCTCTCGTTCTTCAAAGTTCTACGAAAAGCGGATGTGACCCAATTCCAATGGCCGGATGAGTGCGAGCGAGCATTTCAGCACCTGAAGCAATATCTGACTAGCCCACCCGTTTTGCAAAGCCCCCTGGACGGGGAGAATCTGGTAGTTTATTTGGCGGTCACAGAAGGGGCAATTAGCGCGGTCCTCATTTGATCGGAGGGTAGCGGACAGTTTTTGATCTACTATGTCAGTAAGGTGATGAACGGGCCAGAAACGCGATATACGTCCGTGGAGAAGCTAGCCCTTTCATTGGTAACTGCGGCACGAAAGTTCAGACCCTACTTTCAGAGTCACACCATCGAGGTATGGACTGATCAACCTCTCAGACAGTGCCTACAAAAACTCGAAACCTCAGGGCGGCTGGTAAAATGGGCAGTAGAGCTAGGGGAGTTTGATAAACACTATAAGCCGCGGACGACTACCGACCTCGAACGAACCACACCCTGCTTGGAGCTTATTTGTTGATGGATCATCTAATGCTGAGGGATGCGAGGCAGGAGTAGCATTGATCGGCCCGCACCAAGAAGAAAAAGTGGAGTACGCTCTCCGACTAGAATTTAAAGCATCCAACAACGAAGCAGAATATGAAGCTTTGTTAGCTGGACTCCAGTTGGCGAGAGAAATGGGGGTAAAGCCTTTGAAGATATACAATGATAGCCAGATAGTGGTCGGTCAAGTTACGGGACAGTACGAGGCCAAAGGGGACAACATGGTCAAGTATTTGGAATTGGCGAGACAAGAGTTGAGTAATTTCGAAGAGTATTCGATCTACAGGATAGAAAGATTGCAAAATACTCGAGCGGACGCACTTTCCAAAATAGCTTCCGATCGAAATGCGAGAAATAACATCTTAGTCGAGCGACTAGACCAACCCAGCATTCAAAAAGTTAACGATGTTCTTGAAATGACTGCCGAGCGACCAAGTTGGATGGAGCCGATAAAACAGTATCTCCTTAGGGGAACACAGCCGGAAGAAGCCCTGGAAGCCAAAAAACTAAGAATAAAGGTGGCCGAGTATACAATTGTGGAAGACGTTCTCTACAAATGATCCTATGACTGGTCACTACTTCGTTGCCTGAACGAAAAGGAGGCAGAACAGGCAATGGCTGAAGTCCACGAAGGAATGTGCAAAAATCACCTAGGAGGCCGAACGTTGGCTCACAGATTTATCAGACGAGGATACTACTGGCTGACAATGAGAAACAACTGTCGAGAGAAAGTTAAGCGTTGTGAGGCTTGCCAGAGAAACGGTAACCTACCTCACCAGCCTACCGAGCGGATGAAGATCGTGAGTCACTCTATCCCTTTCGCTCAATGGGGAATGGATATATTAGGACCTTTTCCTCTTGGTCCTGGGCAGAAGAAGTTTGTAATAGTGGCCGTCGAATACTTCACCAAATGGGTATAAACGGAAGCGGTCGCCACTATAACTGAGCAGAAAATGGAAAGCTTCGTGAGTAAAAACATACTAAGCCACTTTGGAATGCCTAAGATCCTGGTGACAGACAATGGTCGACAGTTTGATAACGACAAGTTCAGAGATTTCTGTGAGCGACTAAAGATAAAACTCCAATTGACTTCCGTGGCTCACCCTCAGAGCAACGGTCTTGCGGAGAACACTAACAAAAAGATAATGAGTGCCTTCAAGAGGCGCTTAGACGGACGTAAGACTTGGGTAGATAAGTTAGATGAAGTGTTGTGGGCGTACAGAACTACCCCGAACGGGGCCACAGGGGAAATGCCATTCAGGATGACCTTTGGGGCAGAGGCCTTGGTTCCAGTGGAAGTGGTACTGCCCAACCAAAGAGTATCAAGCTACGAAGAGGAGCGGAATGATGAGGCCCGCAGAGCCGAACTTGTGCTTCTTAGTGAAGATGGAGATAGGGCGGCCGCTCGTTCAGAAGTCATCCGACAAAAAGCAACGAGGTTCTACAATAAAAGAGTGAGGCCGAGCAATGTAAAGATTGGTGGCTATGTCCTAAGGATGGCCGAGGCGGTTGGGAAGCACCCCGGAAAGCTCGGATAAGCGTGGGAAGGACCTTATCAAGTGGTTAAACAAATCGGACATGGCTCTTACATCCTGCGTAACATCGATGGCAAGATTCTACCGAGGCCCTGGAGCTCTCAAAATCTGAAGGCGTTTTATCAATAGATAAGCTTGGTTTTATTTACTCCTAGTACTTTATTACTGCTAACGCGTTTGTAGTGGGTACCTTTTTCTTGACCCTGCCAGTCAGGTTTTTTAATGGCCCATGCCCTCGTCATCATTAATAAAGAATTTCCAAATTTTTTGGCAAAAAGAGACTCGCCAAAATGCGCCAAGACAGACTGATTGCCTCAACACATCGCTCGGCGATCGACTTTCGACAATGTGCGGCCAGGTTGCCAAGACAAGATTCTTGCAACCAGGCGATGTCAAGTCACAAAATCTTGGCATCGCTCGGCCTTCGACAACGATCGGCATTTGACAACGATCGACTTTCGACAATGTGCGGCCAGGTTGCCAAGACAAGATTCTTACAACCAGGCGATGTCAAGTCACAAAATCTTGGCATCGCTCGGCCTTCGACAACGTTCGGCATTCGACACCGATCGACAAGGTTGCCAACACAAGATGTTGGAACCACTCGATGCCAAGACAGAATCTTGGGTCGCTCGACATTGACACCAATCGACAAGGTTGCCAACATGAGAAGTTGGAGCCACACGATGCTAAGAAAGAATCTCGGATGACTTGGCCTCTACCTTGCTCGGCCAGATAGCCCAGATAAGATCCTTGGAACCAGGGAATGTCGAAAAGATCAACCCTAATCGATCGGCTCGCATCGGACATAACGATCGATCGCCTCGCATCGGACGCACTAGTTCGCTACATGCTACTCGAAAAGACAACGTCCCACACAAAGCCAATGATGAAATTAAGAAGACGAGGAAGGATAAAAATGAAACTTTTTATTTCCATTAAGTTCGTCCTGGTCACAAGCCCGACCAGGTAAGCTTTCCTACTTAGAAATGCCATTCTTCCTACGTAGTCTACCGAGAGTATTATCAATGAATTTCTCCACGCCAAAGTCAGACGACCTGTCCATTATAGGTTCTGATATATTTGTGCTGACAAGTCCTGTGACAGCTAAATTCTTTACAAGCCCACAATTTTCATCACAACAAGTCCTCATCCGGAATTACCTCTCGCTCCCTTTTGGCTGTCCCCCTCTTCTTTTCCAGGAAAAGGCCGAAGCCGCGTGGAAAGGATGGCTCGGTGAACGACGAACTTCGTAATTCCATCAATGTGTTCACAGCTCTCAGCGTGTCCCTCACGCTCTCCGGCACCCAAACCATCTCCGCCGCTATCTACAGTGGCCCAGCCACTGGCAAGGCAAAGTCAGTTGGAAAGAGGAAAAAAGGACGCTCCCGGGGACGAAGAGACGAAAAGGTATAGAATAGAAGCTGGAGAAATTATGCAGAGTATAGAAATACTGTCAATTCCACAATTTATAGCATCAACTTAACGAGGATGCCAATCGACGTAGAACACGTGGAAAAATCTGAGCAGTGGAAAAGTCAAAGTCATTAAAAACCTGAAAGCGGCGTGACAAACGAAGGGACACGCATGACAGCGCGCGACAGCTGTGAGGTAGTCAAAGGGACGCGTCGTTCAAAATTTCAACAACGTCTAGAAGATGCTAACCGACAATAATAATTACACCTAGCGTTTTGATTAGACTTCAGCACCCTCAATCGACCCAACCACTACGCTCGTCCGATCGACCTGCCCCATTGGAATAGCCAAACGAGCGGCTTCCATGATGACAATCGATCGGTCTACCGGGCCATTATATGCGACCGGTCAACCCAGATGCGATCATTAACCGATCGGGCCTAGCACAAGCTGTCGTAATGACATGACATACGATCTTTATATACTCCTTCGACCCTTCTCTTCGGTTAGACTCGAGGAGTAGGGGGCTTATGGTCGGGTCGGTTGTGCCAGGCCCAGGCCCAACTCCACACGACCGCAGTCCATCAGGAGTTAGACTCCCATGCAAACACAAAGAGCTACGTAAAGACCTAAACCTAGCATTCACGGCATATATAAGGTACTATTTCTCCATGATACAGGTACAACTCGACAACCCTAGCTTTCTCTATTCTTTCGACAACCAAAACCTCCTCAAAAAGACTAACTTGAGCGTCAGAGGGGCCTCCCGGGAAACAACCCCCGGCGTATCTTTATTTGTTTTGCAGGTATTCAGCAACCAAAGTTATTCAGAATCATGGATCCAAACGACGACATCCAACCTCTGCCAAATCTGGCAGAACCATATTCCTTACTTAACTGATCAATGTGCTTATCAACGTAAGGAATTCTCTTACTTGCCAACAATCATATAAATTGATTGTTGGCAAGTAATGTCATTTGCACCTTTGGCAGCTAAGCTAATGGAGCTATTAGTGGACCAAGGTAATTGTCATTTGTCACGATGGGCTGCTACAAAAACAACGGTGGCATGGTATCCACTCAAAAATAGCAATATTCAATTTTAAGTTTCGAGTGGTATGTCAATTTTGGCTTGGTTTATTCGATCAGGCTCGATTTGGCCATCTCCTATCAACACATCAATTTAGTGTTTTGGTATGTTGAATTCACTCATAGAATACACTAAAATTGCACACCATTTTGGTGTAATAAAATATAAGACTTATGATATAAAATTCTCATATACTTTTGATCAATAAATATTTTTAAAAATTTATATTTTAATTAAAATTCAGAATTAAAAATAATTAAAACTAATAATAAAATAAACGGTAAAAGATATTAAAAATATCAAATATATTATAACATATGTAGATTTTAATTAATAATAATTTAATTGTGTTAAATTATCATTTTAAAAATTTTAAAATACATGAACCTATAGTGCACCAAGTCCCGGAACGAGGCCATCTCCAACCAACACCAAAACACTAAATTTTAGTATTTTGGTGCAAAAAAAATCACTCTAAAATAGGCACCAAATTTCAATGAATAGGAACACATAAAAAACGAAAACTTATCGTGGCTTTCAACAGTCAGCACTGCCACCACCAAGTTGTTTTCTTGTATTTACCATCTTCTCAAAAGTTGGACCAGAGTGTATGCAAGCTGTAGTGACTATTCAATGTTGACTAACCACAAATTGGAGTAGATCCCAGCAAAATTTGTGGTTAGGTAGTGATGAAACAGAAACAGACGATCTTCACTCCTTTCCAAGCAGGATCTGCACTCGGTAATGCAACTTTCTCTATTACCTACTACAATTTTGATTATTAAATGTTTTCCTCCTACAACAATAAAACAGAAACTACCGCTCTGTTAGGGGGCTGACCAGGATCCTACCGTGGTTCAATCCTCCAGCGATGGTCGAGCCTGCGACTGAAGGCCCTTAGGATTGGGGATCAACCTTTTGATCCAAGAAACTACAACTTTGATTATGAAATGTTTTCGCCTAACCACACACAAGTTGCAGAGGCAAAATTTGTGGTTAGGTAGTGATGAAACAGGAACAGACGATCTTCGCTCCTTTCCAAGCAGGATCTGCACTCGGTAATGCAACTTTCTCTATTACCTACTACAACTTTGATTATTAAATGTTTCCCCCCTGCAACTTCAAAACATAAACTACAACTTTGATTATTAAATGTTTTCGCCTAACCACAAGCAAGTTGCAGAGGCAAAATTTGTGGTTAGGTAGTGATGAGGAACAGACGATCTTCACTCCTTTCCCAGCAGGATCTGCACTCGGTAATGCAACTTTCTCTATTACCTACTACAACTTTGATGATTAAATGTTTTCCTACTACAACTACATAACAGAATCTAAAACTTTGATTACACTATTTATAATAAGGCTCAGACAGAGTTAAACTTAAAGCTATTCTTGAGGGAGTAAGTAGTACAACAACTATATATTAAATTTCTTACTAATTTAATATATAAATATAATGCTTTGTGTAAATAATTATCAATTTTATAATATATCATACCATTTTTAGTTGATTCATAATAGTGAGTATAATGCTTGATGTACTCTTGATTTAACATTTCTTTTACTTTTAATTTCCAGAAAAATATCTTCTTGGTTAAAACGTAACCGTCGTGAACCGTGAATTTTGGCGGGAAGTAAAAAAGTGGAAAAGCTGAGCAAAAGTACATTACTACAACCGCGAAAGCCAGGCAGTGACGACGTGTGTGGAGAGAGGAGAAGCCTTCAAGCATTGATTTAAAGGGATAGTTCACGGGACATACACACTCGTTCCCTTGCTTCTAGTCGCATATGATGCGAATGGAAAAAGAAGGTGAAAGAGCAGGCAATGACATGTGACTTTGTGGACCCATACATAAGCTTGTCATTATATAATGTCCGGTACTTGCAGCTTTCCCATGTGATGTCTACCCTACATCTGCGCCCAGCCTCCCTCTCCTAAGTCTTGGACTCAAGTCTTTCTAAACCCATTTCTGCTCTCCAGTCAAGCAGATCCGATTAGATTTGATTAGTTTATTTTACATTAAATTAAAATTTTAATACTATTTTTAAATTTTAAATTAATATTATATTATTTATAATAACATAACGATTTTTCTCTTATTAAAAACGAGCAACAGGACCCGCCTCCCGTTACCAAATCTACGATAAAAACCAACACAACTTGGGGTTCAGTTCCATAATAACTACTGTTTTAAGAAACTACAAAAAAAATGAAACCTACCAAATATTCAAAAATAAAAAACAATACTCTGGAGATTTTGAAAGTCAAAAGAAAAACAATGCTTTTGCACAAACCATGTTATCTAATATCATTCATACAGACTTGGTGATTTACATTGCCAAACAATTCGTTAATGAAGAACGGATGAATGCTACTTTGGTCCAGTTTGATAAGTAATTCTGTCCCATCTCAAAATGATAATCTTAATTTTCAAGTTTATGACTTATTCCTTGATTTCTAATGGATGAATTCTTTGGTAGAGTAATTGTAAGTACAACTTAGGTTTTCAGATCTTTCGGGTCAGTTGAAAATAGTCTTTTTTTTTAAGAGACTTAGCGAAGATTTTGCTTAATCTTTACAAGAGTTATCAGAAATAAGTTATGAGATTCAATTTTTTATGAAAAAATATATTAAATTAGTAAATATAATGCTTTTTGTAAATAATTTTTAATTTTATAATATTTCATAACATTTTTAGATGATTTATAACATCAACGCCACTCTTCTTCCTCTGTTGAACGAGGTACTTTCTATATTTTGCTCCATCTATTTTGTTACGCGTGATATCGATGTTGGTCTTTGTCACTCATGTAGTTGATCAAAAAATAAGAGAAATTGAACAAAGACTAGATGATATTACAACTGATAAAAGTTAAAATACTAACTTTATCTAAAAAAACTGATAAGCACATTGAAAACCATTTGATTCAGCGACACAACGCAAGGAGTAATAGGGAGCATTTGATTCACTTACTTGCCAACAATCATATAAGAGTTTAATCCTAAGCCTGAACCTCTTAATAAGGCATGTATATATTATGCTCATTTTCCACGGAACATATACTAGGTTACATTATATAATTGTAATATGATATTAAATTAACTTTGTTAACATATAATAGGTTACATTATATGAAATAAATTAATTTGCTCATTCGTTTTACTTACACTAACAACCGACTTGGGCAAATTTTCAATATTAGAGATTTCTAATATTTTTGCAATATTTGGAATATTTACTCGTATGGAACATATCCATACGAGGACGAAGATAAACCAAGCCTAATTCAATTTTAGGCACCGAACTGCAAGTGAAGCTTTTTTACTTGAAAAAAAAAGAAAAGAAAAGAAATATATATATAAATGTTAGTAAAAACAGTTTGAATTTTTTTTATTTAATATTAAGTGATAAAATTTTTAATAATTACAATCTCTCGTATAATTTATTAACATGAAAAGGAGATGTCGTTTTACTTACACTAAAAACTTCCTAATCTTGAAGTTTTGTTTCAGTACAAAGAGTTAAATTTTAGCAGTATCTTACTTCAGAGATTAATTACTAAGAACCTTATTCGATATCAATCATGTCGTGTCCTACTTAACTCGTTAGGAGCTTCAAACGCAGGCCCAATTTGAAACATGTGTTATAAACACGAACTTCTAAAGTTTAATTGTTTGAAGGTTTTCTTTATAATTAGAAAGATTAGGAAAAGATAAAATTTGAAAATATAGACAAAGAAACTTATAGTGCAGGTTTAAATATGGAATTAATTATATAGCATTAATTAAATGAATTTTTATTTTTTTCTTCAAACTTTATTGTTTGATAAAAGTATTTCTGTTTTGGAATTTGTTGTACATTTTATAACATAAGATTAAATTCTTTTGTAAAGCTAAGCTTCAGCATACCATTTCATGTCTCAGATTGCACCAGAGAAAAGTAAACATGTTTAAAGGTCCGGAAAAGAGAAAAAGTGTGAAGCTGATGATCTACCATTCAAACGAAACCAACCAATCAAACTTACAGATTATCAGGCGTCAAACGATATATGCAAGGATTGGTACATTATATTATTGACCTTTGTAATGATATTATTTGTTCAATAGGTTAATGTAATTTAATATCATGTAAAAATATTATATGTTAAAAGTTGACAGCATATTACATTGTGGTTGGGTCGGTCGTGCTAAGCTCAAGCCTAAACTCAGAACGGCGCCCCCGTTCCTCGACATTGACCTAATTCCTAAAGGTATTTACTATATAAACTGATTACCTCATAAAAAAAAAGACACGACTTCAGAACCCTCGTACTCTCTTAACTCCTAGCCACTAAAACCCTCACAAAAAGATTGACTTGAGCGTCGGAAGGGCCTTCCAGGAGTCAACCCCTGGTGTGCCTTTATTTGTTTTGCAGGTATTCTCTAGCCAAAGTTATTCAGATTCATGGATCTAAATAATGGCGTCCAGCTCCAGCAGAATCAGACTGAACCTGTTGGCGCCCACCGTGGGGCCGAGTGTCAGGACACCACGTCTAGAACCACTCAGATAAGTCAGGCGGCAGCAACCAATCCTGATGTAGCCGTCGTCGCGGCACTTGCATTGCAACGAATAGGCTTGCGATTACCCGCTGCCCTTCCGTTAACGCTGCCTCAACCTGTCACCCAAAACCCTAGTGCAGATGAGCTACCGCCGCATAACCACACACAATCTTCACACCCAGGTGATCAACCACAACCTCAAAACTGAGATCAAGAAGCACAGAGCGCAGCCCTGGAGGACAACGCCGGAACCACTTCGCCCCTTGCACCACAACAAGTCTCCCTCACCCAACGACAAATAGAAGAAGTGGTCGATCTATTGATTCGCCAAATCTTACAGTCAAAACTGCAGTAAACCCCCGCTCAGAAGATTGGTATGACAGCCGATCGGCACTCTGCTAAAGCCCTAGAAAAAATCGTCGACAATCGAATCAATATAGCCATAAATTCCCGCCCGGATCAATCATCCACACAATACCGTTCTCCTTTCATTCCGAAGATCTTGGATAGCCTTCCAGCGGTCGCTACTAAGATAGCAACGTCAGAGAAGTACATAGGAAAGACCGACCCCCTCGATTACCTCCAGCACTTCCAATCAATGATGAGCTTGCATTACATTCCTGATGCGATTCAGTGTAAGGCTTTCTGTACAGCCTTTCAAGAAGGAGCTCGGCGGTGGTTCAACAGTCTACCCCCACGTCGTATTACCTGCTTTGAGGATTTCAAGCTGCTATTCCTCAACCAGTTTGCTACAAGTAAATGGCCGCAGAAGACAACCTTGGAAGTGATGTAGATAACCCAAGGAAGGAACAAAAGTTTGCGAGATTTCATCACTCGGTTCAACAATAAAGCTGTAGAAGTCCCTGACCTCACATGCTCGTCCATGTTGGTCGTCCTTATGAGCAACACGTGGGATGAAGAGTTCAAGAAATCATTGGTCCTCGATCAGCCCAAATCTATTCAAGAGATAAGAAATCAGGCGGATAAGTATACCCAACTAGAGGAAGTGTTGAAAAACATAAAATATAGAGCAGATGACCGCTGGCCGAGTGGTAGAACCGATGATTCACATAAGCGACAGAAGGATCAGTCTAGCTAAAAAAAGCCGATCGACTGATAGAACCAGTTGGCCGAGCGGTAAAACTTTTGGAACCCGATCTCAGCACCGGATCCCAAATGGAAAAGCGGAAAATGAATAGCGAAACAAAGTGCGGAAAGTCGCGAATCGGAATATAAATCGAATCGAATCAGAAAATGAATGTCCGACATCCGGTAACGAAGATTGATCGAAAACTATGCGAGACGCGTTGGAAACCCTAAGACTAATCCGAAAATCCTGATATGAATTTTTTTCCTCTTTATACAAACCATTCCATATTTTTCTCTTTCATTTCTTTCATCTTTAATCAACCTTATGCAAACAAAGCATTATAATTTCTCTTTTCGGAAATGCATCCTCATGCAAATCTCAAAGCATCTTATACATACTTACTTGTCCCAAAATTCATCCATAAACTAAATTCTTATTTCATTTAACAAACCTATTCAAAATCTTACTTTGCCATAACCCGATTTTTACCAAAAATCAGGCAGCATAACGGCTGCATTTTATACAGCCCAAAAATCTGCAAAGGCAAAAGCACACTTCTATAAACCAAATCCAATCACACAAAGTCATCGGACCTCCCGTCCGGCATCCTAATGACATCAAAACACACATCTACCTAACACTTCAATAATTCTGAAATATCATCAGAAACATCATATCTCAATTCACAATCCCAATCATAACCATCTCAACTCAAATATCCACAATCCAAA
>JANKOE010000204.1:63303452-63319271 GCA_026284465.1 Erythroxylum citrifolium
CCTTCCTAACTGCCAGAGAACTTTGGGTGGAGCTGCAAGAGAGGTTTGGTGAAGCTAATGGACCACTGTTGTATCAAATAAAGAGGGAAATAAGTTCCCAAAAACAAGGTACTCTAACAGTTTCTGCTTACTATACTAAATTGAAAAAATTATGGGATGATTTGACCAGCCTAAGCCCTACACCTATGTGCACTTGTGATGCTGCAAGAAGTTTCATTGCAAAAGAAAATACTCATAGACTTGTGCAATTTCTGATGGGACTTAATGATGAGTTTGAACATGTTGTTAATCAAATAATGCTAATGGAACCACTACCTACCGTAAACAAAGCCTTTTCTATGCTGCAAACCGTTGAAAGACAAAGGGTGGTCAATTCCAACATGGACAGCACCCCAAACATGGCTATGCTAGCTAAACAAACAAGTGGTTGGAAGAAAGGAGGGAAAAATAATGTTAACTCCAGCAAAGGATCCTATCTCAAGAAGGAGGATAAATACTGTGAAAAATGCAAGAAGAATGGCCATACCTTGGAAACTTGCTTCAAAATCCATGGGGTCCCTGAGTGGTACAAGGAACTCACTGCACAGAAGGAAAAAGGGAAGGCAAACATGGCCCACACAACAGATAGTCCTGCAGACAACACACAAGAGCAGAGTGAAGCAAAACCATGGAGTGGACAACTATCATCCAGTCCGGCTGATTTCATTCAACAGGAGATAAGTAAAGCCATTAAAGGGAAAACTACCGAGGAGGTAAACTACTCAGGATATCAACATTATGCAGGTAATGTCACACACTCTGTGAACATTGCTTTTAATCATGCTGATTCATGGTTCATTGATTCTGGAGCCTCAACCCACATGACAGCAGATCTAAGAACATGCACTAATTATGTGACAAATGACAATACCTACGATCATGTAACTCTCCCTGATGGAAGTAGACAAGAAGTGGTCCACATTGGCCAGACACTAATAGGGGACCGAATTGCTCTCAAGGAAATTTTACACATTCCTCAGTTTTTCAAGAATTTGCTATCAGTCAATAAACTAACTACACAGAATGAGATTGCTGCTGTTTTTCTATCTAACCAGCTGTTTTTGCAGGACCTTCGGACTAATAATGTTGTGGCAATTATCAAGGCAGTTAATGGACTCTATGAGCTAAATCCAGAAAGTTTCCTACCCTCAAATAGCCTGAAAGGTCCTTCTTTAGAATTTTACCACGCTAAGAATGTTGCCCTCAATGTTTCAATTAGTTTTGATTTATGGCATTCTAGATTATGGCATGTTTTCAAAGGTAAACTACAACACATCAATGAAGTGAAACTTTCTATTCCTTGAAAACATGAATGTTAAGTATGCCCTTTAGCTAAACAACATAAAAAACCCTTTCAAAAGCATGAAATACATACGGGCAGACCATTTGAAACTATCCACATGGATCTATGGGGGCCTTATACTTTTTCTACTATGGGTGAGTCTCATTATTTTCTTACCATTGTGGATGACTTTACTAGAGCTACGTGGACTTTTATACTAAGACATAAGCACCAAACACAATATACCGTTCTACACTTCTTTAAAAACATTGAGAGACAATTTGATACCAGAATTTTAAAAATTCAGACAGACAATGGAAGGGAATTTATAAATCAGGAATGCATTAACACTTTTAATGAGATGGGAATTCAACACCAAAAAAGCAGTCCCTACATACCACAGCAAAATGGTGTTGTGGAAATCAAACACAAGCATTTACTTCAAATTACTAGAGCCCTACTTTTCCAAGCCAAATTGCCTAAGGGGTATTGGGGGGAAGCATCGTTAACAGCCACTTACCTTCTAAACCGAATCCCATCCAAGGTCTTGGGACGGAGGAGTCCTTTTGAAAAGCTGCACAGAAAAAAACCCCAATTATGAACACCTCAAAGTCTTTGGTTGCCTCTGCTTTGCCCTAGACAAGACACCCAACAGAACCAGACTTGACCTTAGATCAAAAAGGTGTGTTTTCCTTGGTTACATGCCATATTACAAGGCCTATAGAGTTATGGACTTAGAAACTAAGTCAGTTTTTGTGTCAATAGATGTAATATTTCATGGAAGAGTTTTTCCCTTTGCAGAAAGTGTTACAAATCCCATTAGAGAGCCTGAACCTTTGTTTACAAACATCTTGACCAATGAAGATGCAGACTTCCCCACCAAAATGCCTACCATGATTCCCACCTCACCAACCGAACAAAGCTCACAGCTACCTGATTATGAGCCACTTAACTATACCCAACAAAACAATTCCCCAGACCAAATTGCCCCACCTATTGATGCACCACAAAGAAAAAGCAGTAGAACACACACTACCCTCAAATACCTGCAAGATTATATCCTCCAAACCGTAACACATCAGTCCATTCACTCCCTTGATGATTGCAATGTAGCATTACAGGTTTGTTGTCCTGCAGGAACAAGCAAAGAAGGAGTGAGCATGTTAGACATAAAGCATAACAAGAGCTACAGCAGTTACATAGGTAATGTCTCTAGAATTTTTGAACCCCTATCCTATGAAACTGCTAGTAGAGACCAAAGGTGGGTGCATTCTATGCATGAGCAACTGTCTGCCCTTGAGAGATATGGAACTTGGGAACTCACTGAACTACCTAAAGGAAAAAAGGCCATAGCTTCAAAATGGGTTTATAAAATAAAGTATAACTTAGATGGAACCGTGGATAAGCTAAAATCCAGATTTGTAGCAAAGGGGTTCTGTCAAAAAGAGGGAGTTGACTATTCGGAAGTTTTCTCTCCAGTAGCAAAGGTTGTGACAATCAGGATGTTTTTAGCCATAGTTGCCTCTAAGCGATGGCCAATACACCAATGTGATATAAATGATGCTTTTCTCTATGGCTATCTAGAAGAAGAATTATACATACTGCCACCTCAAGGCTATAGCAAAGCTAAGGCAGGACAGGTATGCAAGTTAATCAGGTCAATTTATGGGTTAAAGCAAGCTGGGAGACAATGGAACAATGAGTTATCCTCTAAATTGTCCTCAATGGGTTTTACTAAATCTGAAGCAGATCAATGTTTATTTACTAAGGGCACAAAAGATGACTTCATGGCAGTAATCATATACGTGGATGACATCTTAATTACAGGTGTAGATGAAGAACAAATAGAAGCAGTAAATAAGACATTAAACGCAAAATTCACCATCAAAGATCTGGGCTATGCAAAATTCTTTTTAGGAATTGAAATAGCAAGAGGAGAGAATGGAATGATGCTTACACAGGCCAAGTACATTCGGGATATCCTGAAGGAAAACAATTTGCTAGACTACTCCCCTTGTGCAACACCCATAGTCCCTGGTACAAAATTGAACATTGAAGAAGGTGAGCTACTTAAGAAACTAGAAGAATACCGAAGGTTGGTGGGCAAATTACAGTACTTAGGGTTTACAAGACCCGACATTACATATGTTACACAACAACTCAGCCAGTTTATGAGTAACCCTAGAAAACCTCACTGGGAGGCAGCTAAAAGAGTGTTGAAATACCTTAACGGGACCCAAAATTTGGGGATTTTTTATGTAACAGAGGAAAACCCTCACCTTATGGCATACTCCGACTCGGACTGGGGAAGCTGTGTCTTCTCCAGACGCTCTTTGACAGGCTTTTGTGTGTTCCTTGGACGATCGCCAATCTCCTGGAAAACCAAGAAACAGTCGACAGTGAGTCGTTCCTCGGCTGAATCAGAATATCGAAGCTTGGCCTCGACCACCCGCGAGTTGAAATGGATAACCCAGTTGCTCCAAGATTTCCAGATCCAAGTCAAGAAACCCATACCTTTATTTTGTGACAACCAAGCGGCCATCCACATCTCGAAAAATCCGGTCTTCCATGAGAGGACGAAGCATCTAGAGATCGACCTTCATCTGGTTCGAGACTGCGTGAACATAGGATTTCTCGAGTTGAAGCACGTGAAAACCACTCAGCAACTCGCAGATCTATTTATGAAAGCTCTTCCTGCACGCGTGTTCTGGAGTCTTGTTTGTCAAATCGAGGTCGTTGGTTTTCAACCAAACCAACGATTTGAAGGGGGCGTGATAGAAGACCAAAATAACTCTCCAGAAAATTCTATTATCCTGGGCTAGTCACAATGGCCCAATGCTTTAGTATCTGTTTTATTTTATTCTGGTCTGCCAGTGTACATAGCCTCGCACCACAGCTTGTAATTGTACCTAGCAAGAATAAGTGGCCTCTGTACAGCTGTCTGATTTGGTAGTTTGTTTTTCCTTGATTCTAGGGCACCTGACCAATAGGATAGAGTTGTGAGGTGTATAAATAATTGTCTGAAAGTTCAAATACAATGATGAAAGAATTCCCTTTCCTCACCTACGACTTTTCTTGCTTTATTTTACAGGGCTTTTAGAAATTCAAGAAGTGATGAATGGATGAATGAATGAATGAATGCTACTTTAGTCCAGTTATATATAACGAAAATATATTAAATTAGTAAGTATAATGCTTTGTGTAAATAATTTTCAATTTTATAAAACTTCATAGCATTTTAAGTTGATTTATAACATCAACGCCACTCCCGATCCCATTCTTCTGTTGGACAAGGTACTTTTAATCTTTTGCTCCATCTGCGTTGTTACGCATGATGTTGGTCTTCGTCATGTAGTTGGTCGAAAAATAAGAGAAATTCAACAAAAACTAGATGACATTGCAACTGACAAAAGTTAAAGTGCTAACTTACTTCATCTCAAAAAACTGATAAGCATATTGAAAAACGTTTGATTCAGCGAGACAAAGTAGGAGTCAGAGTGAGCATTTTGATTCACCTACTTGCCAACAATCATATAAGACTTAATCCCAAGCCTGAACCTCTTAATAAGGCATGTATTATGCTCATTTTCCAATTTCAATCTCATGCATGCAGAATGATACAATGCATGGAATGTTTCCAACTTCTTCATGATCACCACTGTGGCAACGTTAAGACTCATCTTTAAGTTGTTTGTATGCTTAAAACAGAAAGTGTAACTGAAATGAGCATGTATGTTGGTGGAGTTAATTTGTCCTTGTGTCTGAACCAGCGACTAATTTGAGTATCTTTTCTTTAGATATGAATTCAGGAATAACATACATAAATTTATTATTCGACAATCGTTTGGTTAAACCCTTCCTCTCATGTGCAGCTTGATGATTGTGCCGTTGATGCCGTCATGAACAAGCTTTTATCGTTACCGGAGAAAATATTAAGCCCTCCTATGGTGGAGATGACGAGGCCTTTCTGAGGAAGGTTGTAACACCTATTAATCGTGTAAATCAGAAGGTATGTTTTCTCTATGATATGCACACAATTGTCCCACTTCAGTGCTTCTGTTCTGCTCATGGATATTATGCCCTCCTAAATACCTCGTAGCTGTGGCGGTATCAAGAATGATATACATTGGCGGCTGCTTTGCTTATCTTTCGAATGCTTCGCAGGTGGATTGAAAACTCAGACTGGCTTATCCTCAAATTCCTTTTATGGTGGTCACAGGTATAGGAGGGCAGATCACATTCTCTTAGGACTCTCTGGTCTTAGACTTCTCTGGTTCTCTGTTTTTCTTCCCCTCTGCTGTCCTCTGCTTTCCTTTCTAGAAGTCTTCTATGATCAATTAACACCTTCAGTTAAATCAATTGACACCATCATTCTTCTCCCTTTACTAGTAGAGATCTTGGTGAGTGATTCATAAAAGATTAACTACATGAAATTCAATTTACTGTTGTGCAACTCATACTCCTCCTTTGCCTGTAAGATTGAGAATATAACGTCTTTTTCATGTTGCAGAAAGAGAGCAATCCATCAAAGCAAGATACTGTGGTTTTGTTGCTGCAGGATATGTTAGAAGTTGTTACCCGAGACATGATGGTGAATGAAAATCGGTGGGTGAAAAGCTTCTCATGTTTTACTTAGATTAATTCATAACCCATCTGTTTATTTTGAGAGAAACAGCTATGATCTTTATCTTTTAGAATGACAAAGCAGTGAGTTGATAGACCTTGGACACTCCGGAAAAGATTCCGAAAGGCAACTTTTTGTGGGTACTGCGACGAGACCAGCTATAATATTCCCGCCTCCTGCTACGGCTCGTTGGGAAGACGAGGTACTCTTGTGTGATGATGAAACCATTATTTCACTAGTGGAAGACTTGATTCCTTTCACCATTTGCAAGCACACTGATTAAATATATGAAAAAAGAAATCTTCAGATGCAGCTATAGACGGAACTACGTGGGGCTCATGGTGTATTGGTCCCTCGATATTTAAAAAATTAATTTTTTAATATATATATATATAAAGGACAGAACTATTTGGAGCTCATTGATATGTTGAGCCTCCCCGATTTTAAAAAATTAAATATTTGGACCCTCCTATCTTAAAATTCTGGTTCGTCGTATGCAGCGCCTTCATCTCCTTTTAACAGTGAAATTAAAAATCTGCTGAAGAGGTACCAACAAACCTTGAAGCACGTAGAAGAATTGCATTCTTTACAAACTCATTATTCATGGATATGCCACGCCCTCCTCAAGTTCGTAAAATGTTGTCATTCAGGTGCGAGTCCTGATACTTATTTCAATATTTGCAGCAGACACTCTGATATTATCTTAAGGATTCCTGTTGGAGAACAACCTGTGACAACATCATTCCTTATTTTGATGAAGTTAGATTTTGCTGCTGCTTCTCTTCTTCAGAAGCATTTATGGTTTCTACTTTCCAAGTAGGTTAGTTTCGTAGTGATGGGATTCAAGTTCAATGTTTATAAATTTAAGCATGATGCATTCAACAGCAGCCCTTTGCCAATAATAATCTTTTTGTGCCGTGGACAGTGTAATGACGCCGTACTACAGTGAGGAGACTGTTTCCTCTGAGTCTGACCTGGAGATGGTCAACGAAAATGGTGCGTCAATAATATACTTAAACTCTCTGTCGGGGGGTGATTCTTCGTTGGGACTTATTCAGCGTTAATGTTCACTAGAAGTCTAGAATTAAACTTGCACTTAAAATCTATTTTATAGTATGTAGTCGTTACTTTCACTATATAGTTATGTAAGTTTGAAATCATTGTTTATAAATTTAGCTTCACATACTCCGTAAACAGTCTTAGCAAGCTTGCTAAGCAAACCTTTGGGAATTAAAGCACAGAGAATCTCACTTTCTGGAAATTATATTATTTCTTGCTCTTTGCTTCACACCTTTAGTTTTACGTCCCTATGTGCGGTTCAAAAATTATATCAAAAAGCTATTGACGGAGGCCTATTGAAAGTGGCCTTTTCCCTTTTAAAATTTGTAAGGTCAAAAGAAATTTGTCTGCTAAAGTAGTATAGGTGATAGATTCCATGCAAACTTAACTCAAATTTGAAATAAGAGAATTGGTTTATCAAAGAAACCTGTGTTGACAACAATTCTTCTATGCTTTATTCACCATTCTTATGCCTTTTGCCAGTCTTGTACATCTTTCTTTCGCCACAAATAGAACAGTCACCTTATTTTTTTTTTGGTAAATAGAACAGTCACCTTATTATGTTCAACAGACTAGAGTTTGTTTGAGGAAAGTTCACATCATACCTTTCTGACAAATCCAGCTTCAAATACATATCTTTTAAACCTTTTTCAACAGTTTATTGTCTCAACAATTTACAATAACAGAAATTCACTCAATTTACTCATTTCCTTATGCAACATAACATTTGTGGCAAGTTCTTTGTGTCTTTTACTATTTTTCTTGATGAAAGTGTCTTATACTTGGATCTTCTACACTCTGCTGAGCACTTGTTCTCAATGTATTTTTTCTTGCCCAATGAAGTTGAGAAGTTAATGAAGTGGTTATATCTTGTCTTATGGTTTCGGGTTCTAAATATTCATATGTATGCAGAAATATTGGAAGGGTGCAAAGCCATTAGTGTTCCATCCGAAGAAGATAAGAAAAGTCAGAGATCTGTATACGCTCAATTTGGCCATCTCCAACCAACACACCAATTTTGTGTTTTAATGTGTTGAATTCACTAAGGAACACACTAAAATTGCACAACATTTTGGTGTAATGAATAGTAACATGTACCAAAAATTGTAAAATGACATCTTTGATTATTTTCTTATTTACATATTTTTTCTATGTCCTTCTTACAATTTGATCTATTTATATAATTTACTAAGTAATCAAATTTAAAATATGTATTACTTTACACAAAATATATCATTACAAGGATCCCATTCAAATATTTAAAAGACACTAATGTTGAATATAATATTAAATTTTTTTAATATTTATTTATAATTCTTGTTTATAAGTTTTATAAATTCATTAATAAAATATTTTAAGAATAAAGAGTAAATTTCAAATAAAAGGTAAATAAACTTAAATCACAACATTAATTTAAAAAATTAAAACTCAACGAAAATGTTTGAAATTACAACCAGACAAAAATAAATTACAATTACAACCATACTCGAGATTACAATCAAACTAAAATTACAATAATCAAATTAAAAGTAAAACTAAAGCACTTGAGATTATTAATTTAACATAAATAATTAATAGTTTGGAAGATCATCTTCATTTCTTCCAAAATCAAAATATTGGCTAAAGCCACTAGGTGAAGCAGCTCCTCCCTGAGGTTCTCCTTCTTGAACTCCTTTTGCATGAATTTTTATTTGTTTATTTATGAAAGCCTGGCGCATTACTGAATCTTTGATAGAATCCATATCTCTACATAAAATTTTATTATCTTTTAGCCTTTGTCATAGCTCTAATTTTTTTGCCTCATTTTGAGCTCGTAATAACTGAAGTTCGTGCTTTTTTTGAGAAGATATTAACTTTCATGAAACATTCATTTGATTTCTTTATTCATGGATATAAAAAGTTTTTTTATTTTCTCATTTTATTCCCTTTTCATTTGTTCATTTTTCCTCCCAATAGGACGATCAGCTTCATCATGTCTTTCAATAAATTCATCTTCAACTTCAAAATCTTTATTTAAATCAATACAAATGATGATGAACCTATTGAGTTATCTGATTTTTAGGATTTGGACAGTGACATTTCATTGTACTTAGATCGTTTTCGATGACTCAACGCTTTCTTTTTGCTAGTATTAGCATATTTCTCCATATTTTTTAAGATTGGTCATACATGATGTTGCAAGACTGCTTAAAATTAACGAAGAACGTAGTTTTCCAAAGAAGCTTAGATTGCATGCACTAGACATGGCAAAATTGTCTAATGGCTTGAGTAGGACAATATAGTAGACGTAGTGGATTCCCAACTATTATTCTTGATGTTTTGATGCTGCTTTAATATTGCTGGAATCAATGCTGAATATCCATATACTTGTCGACTTTTCCTTGGGTTTATTTGTTCTTCCTTTGGATCATTTGAAGTTTACTTGGTATAAATTCACCTTTGAAAAAGGGGGGTTTTACTAGAAAATTGAAGGAAATTTCGGCTAGATTTTCTTGTGCGTTAGGAAACTCAAGAAACTTAGGAAGTGAAAATAAAAGATTTGAGTTTGGAACTTAAGAAACTCTAAGAAAAACTTAAGGGATTACCAAGTGATGTCTAAAGTGGCTAGATTAATTCACCTTTAGGAGAAGGGGATTAATTACTCTTAAAATTCACAAACAAGGTTAGGATTTGTCATTTGTAGATGATAGCTAATTTAATATTAAGGTTGGTAAAAATATCATTCCCTAAGAGAAAGTCATTTCTTATTGAAGTTAATACTTTTAATTAGTCAATTACTGCACTTGTTTCTTAATTAGTTATTGCATCGATTTGTTATATTTATAGTTATTTGGGTTGTATTGAATTAGGTAGTTGCTTAGAAATTTCTTTGAGTTTTTAATAATTCTTTATATTGCTTTTAATTTCCCAAAATTTTATCCAACCCGCTTTAAAACACCGTTAGCTAGCATAGATTTGAACTTTCTCATAATCGTTGTAGACACGACTCGGTTCTTACCGATTTATTACTCACTTCAACAACCTTGCTCTTGTAGTTCGTGAACAAGTTTTATGTATGGATTATAGGAAGTTGAACAAAGCCACTAGATTAGATGTTGACAGACTTGTTGGACATGCATTTTACTGTTTTTTAGATGGGTACTTGGGATATAACCAAATAGTCATAACACCTGAAGATCAAGAAAAGACCACTTTCACTTGTCCTTTTGACACATTTGCATTTAGACTCATGTCTTTTGGTCTTTACAATGCTCCTGCTACATTTCGGCACTGTATGATGGCTATCTTTTCTGATATGGTTAAGAATTTTTGACAACAATGCACTTGCGGTTCACGAACAGAGAGACCGTGAAGGACAAAAGATGGAAGCAAGTCATGAAGGAAGAGATCAAGGCAACAGAGAAAAACAATACTTGGGAATTATCAACACTCTTCCTAAAGGTCACGAAGCTATTGGAGTCAAATTGGTCTACAAGATAAAAAACTAAAAAAGAATGTCAATGGAGATGTAGAGAAATATAAAGCAAGGCTTGTTAAAGGCTACAAGCAAAAGAATGAAGTGGAGCTCAAGCATGTAAGGACTAATGATCAAGTTGCGAATATTTTTACGAAGTCACTCCTATTTGAAGTTTTTCAATATTTGAGGACAAGACTTAGAGTATGAAAGAAAATTTTAAATTAAGATGACGTGTTGAAGAGTAATTTGAAAGTTGATCTAGATACATGAATGTTTAAGTCTAGATAAATGAATATTTAAGTTTATTGTTAAGAGTTTAATTATATTCATGTATTAGTTACATAATTAAATATTAGTTCATGTATGGTTTATTTATTTGGGTTTATTAATGGGTTCATATAATTAGATACGAAGAATCATTTTTGTTTCTATAAATACCTCTTTGTACTTGAACTAAAATAATTCAAGTAATATTTAATCTCTTCTTCTAAACAATTCTCTCTTCTCTAAACCTCCTCAATTCTTAACATTATCCACTCTTAGAATCAACTATATATGAAACTTTAATATTAATATTACATTAAGCTTTTGAGCCTTACTCTTCTAAATTTACAAGAATAAAGGACGTTTATTTCCTGCGCCTCGGTGCTTGAAGACTTGGTTTTAGCAGCCGAGGTGCAGAGGACTGGTGGAGTTTTGCTTCTCTGGTTCAGCTGTGTTATTAGCTGACTGCTGACGGCATGTTTTGAACAGTTACAGTAAAAGATGGCAATGGCAGAGAACAGCAGCTGTCCATTTTCGATACCAGCTGAACTGCCACATGTTCATGATCAAAGAAAATTTATGTATATATACTTTCTTAGAACTTATGAATCATGCGGTCTAGAAAGATTGGAACTTTGATCATGTTTGCTTGCTAGGTTTTATTTTATCGTTAGCGCATTCGAATTTCTAATAATTGAAAAGTGCGGGTGCATCATGTCTATTAAGGGGATAATCGTTGTACAGATTAGATAGATAATTATAACTGTAGCTTGCCTTTAGAAGTTTACTGTTTTCACGAGATTATTGAGGGACTTTCTCCTTTGCTATCAGCAGACTTAGTTGGGGTTTATTTGCCTCGAGTAACTCATTTATAGTTTTTTTTTCTTAAACTTAGGCCCCATTAATTACCAAGAAAAAAAAGCTTTTAACAAGGACGAAACATACTTTGAATTGTACAATGCCACAAAAATTATAAGAATAAAATATTTTAATTATAATGGCACTCCTCGAAATTTGGAGTTTTGAGATATATAAATATGATATAAATATTTTATATATTTGAATAAACAAATTATCTGGAAGAGAATTATATTTTAATTTGAAATTTAAAATAAAATATTAACTATAACTAAAAGTAAAATCAAGTGTGAACTAATAAACTTATAAATATATATAATAATAATAATTTAATTGTGTTAAATTTATATAGGTATTAAGAATAACTTGATATATGAAAAAGCATACTTCTATTTTTTTATAGAACACTTAAAAATATTTAAATACAATAATAAAATTTATTTGATCAATACTAAACTTTGTCTTTAACAATATTAAATTTATATAAGTATATATTTCTATGTAATGTTATAAAATTAAAGTTTAAACACATTACAGAAAGTAATAATATTTAAGATAATTTTCTCAAAAATTAATTACAGTGATTAGGGGAATTTAATCGATAACTTATAATTAAACATGCTTAATATTTTCATTTATTGAACTAAACTTTATATAACCAATCAACATCATAATTGTGTTTGACCCACACAAACATAGAGAGAGAGCAAAGCACAGAAGAAGGCAACCACATTTGACTCCGTCCTTGAAAGCCATGTTTCGATTGTTTCTTGGTCTAATCCGCCCCAAGTCCCAACTAATGCACGCCCCGAAGACTGCCCATCTTCGCATTCCTCGGGAAAAGGTGGATATATGCCAGAAACAGTGAGTCTACGTTGTTAATTGGTGGATACGTGCATGAAAAACTGAAAGACAGGGTCTGTTCTGTCTGCTCTACATCTTTTCTAGTTCAAATCTCAAAAGGTCATCACCTTTAACTGTAAATTCAACAAATTTTGCCTTTTCTAGACGGTTACTTGTACTGATGTTTATGGGTTCGTTGTGATTCAATGTATGCTTGTGTTTTGGTTGTTCTTTGCACATTTGGAGCTTTCGAGATTATGGCTTTGATGGGTAGGAGGTCACCTCTCTGTTTCCCCAACTTTTTTTGTTTTGTTTTAACGTTTGGATTTAGTGAAGATTATTTTGGCTATTCTGTGATAAAAATGTAAATGGGAATTTGTTGGTTTTCCTTCTACCGTTTGATTGTTGATGTTTTTGTTATGTGCCATTGCTCTCCAATTTGTGTTTGCAATTTCCATTGCCTACTTGAGATGTGGAACTAATGCTTATTGTTTCAATTTATGAAGGTCTCTGTCCTTATACTTACTCTGTGATTCTCTATTGAAGGAAATTAGAGAGTCAACAAAGGATTAGCCGAAGTAAAGAAAGAAGTAACAGGCTTCATGAAAAAAATAGGGTTGTAGAGTAGATATCCAGTCCATCAAACAAACAAAAGAATTAACAGGTATGCTTATCTTAACTAATATGTTCTTTGCTTCCGTTAAGTTACACTTTATATTTCCTTTTCGCATGGACGCTTCGTTGTTGTAGCGCTTTTTTCTTTTTGATGTTATGCTACTCTGATAAAATTTTTAGCCATAGGCTCACATATAAATCCTCTTGCATGTTCCTCGCTCAATCTGGGTAGCAGTGAATATAACTTAATTACAAAAAAGTGAAGGTGTTCTTTTACTGTAGTGTAAGATGCAACTGAAGTCGGATTTACGAGTGCAATTCAAATCTTGAGAGTCATCCTTCTTAGTGTGCACATTAATTGCTTTAAAGCCCTATGCTTTGTCATACTAATGTATTACAAGGGTTCTTTGTGTGCTCTATTTGCAATTCATGGATATGATGAAGTGGGAAAGGCTAGGCTTTATGTAACTAAATGGTATGTTCTATTGGTATAAATACCAAATGGATTGTCTTAGTGAACAGGTAAGTCAGTGATTACTTGATTTTTCTAATGTATAAAGAAACTAAATCACTGTTAGGAAATTAAACTATTTTCACACTACTAGAAAGCTAATAGAACAAACACACACAATACAAAATTTGATAACGGAGTTCGGCCAAATTTTGCCTACGTCTCCGGAGCTACTGCACACCCTTTTTATTAGGGAGAAAAATAACACTTACAAGTGTTTACACTCAATTTGGTCGAAGCATGGAGGAACAAATTAAAGACCGTCCATTACAAGGGAACACTTAAGCACTATCAAAATGTGATCAAAGATGGAGTCTTATCTCCACCGGTCGTTAATGGTGGGATTTAATAAAGAAGTTTTTGTATGGCCTGATATTATTATTTTCATTGTATCCTATTTCGTCCTTACCACAAATTCATTTACTGTTACCAAACAATGCATCAAGATTCTTTCTCCCATCAACGAAATTTTTCAGATTTTTCTTTAGAGATAGAATCTTTCCAACACTTTTCTCCTTTTCAAGTTCTAAGGCGACGACTTCTTCTTCTAATTGTTTTACCTTTTCAGAACCATTTTTAGCAGCATATTTTCCAGTGGCGACTTTTTCTTCTAATTGTTTTACCTTTTTAGAACCATTTTTTAGCAGCATATTTTCCAGCTTAGTTATTCTTTCTTCCAAAGCTTCCTTTCAGAAACCTTTTGCTTATACTCAATCTCAAGAGACATATTCTTGATTGCCAAATTTTCATTCACAGATTCCAATGATTAATCTTACTCTTTAGAGGTGTATCATTGCTTTTGGACTCCTCAACTTCTTTGAAGGACTTCACCGTCAATCTTTTGTATTGATCATACAATTCATGATATGCATTTTTCAATTCATTAACTTCAATATTAGAGTTATAATAATATACCCCGTCGTCTCTTGATTCAACCATGAAGCAAACGTTGCTGACTTCTTCTGGTTTTTCTTCTTAAAATTTTTCATAATTCTCACCTGACCAGGCTACAGTCATTGCTTGTTTTTTTGGATTTTTTGTTATCTTACTTGTCCTTTTGAAGAAGAGGACATTCTAGTCTTGTGTGTTCAGGCTTCTTGTAGTGATAGCATATGATTTGATTGTTTTGTATTGCTATTATTGCTACTGCCTTTTGATATGAACCTATTGTTTCTGACTTTCTTGTTTCCTTCTCTTTTCTTCATCAGCTTCTTTTTATAGAAGTGGACATATTTTTTGACCATAAAATTAAACTCGTCATCTTTCATCTATTTACAACTCAGTGTCATTTTCATCACCGTTTGATTCGTCAGTTGCTTTCAATGTCATTCCTTTTCTGTAGGAAGATCCTTCATCTCTCCCAAGCTCAGTTTCATGGATCATCAAATTTTCTCGTAGCCAGTTGAGTAAAATAGTGTCTAAATCCTTTGTCGTTTCTAGAGCCGTCTCCTTAGCTCTCCATTCCTTTGGTAGTGACCTAAGAATCTTCATTAAGAGCTTGTCATTGGAATATATCTTTCCCAAGTTCTTTAAGGTCATGATGATGTTGTTGAAGCGTCCGAAGAATTCGTCTATAGTCTCTCCCTGTTTCATGCCAATAGTTTCGTATTGATGCACTAAAAGACTTATTTTATGCTTCTTTACCTCATTTGTTCCTTCAAAAGTGACTTGAAGTTTGTTCCACATTTCTTTTGCTGTAGAGCAGTAGGATATATTTTCATATTCTTCTGGAGACAACGCACATATTAGGTGATGTTTTACCTTAGTCTTTAGTTGTGCATTTTCCAATCAGCATCAGTCCAAACTTCTATGTTATTGGAAGTGGGAATTGTAGCACCAACTTTAATTTCTTACCACACTTCGATATCTACAGATTGGAGATATATGGTCATTTTCTCTTTCTAGTATAAGTAGTTATTTCCATTGAAGTAAGGAGGCTTTGAAACGAATTGTCCTTCAAAACTTCTCAAGGTGTTTGCCAAGATCTATCACATGCAGTAAAAACACAAAAATGTGAAACCTCGCTCTGATATCAAATGATAAAGCAAACACACGCAAGAGGAGGATGAATTGTGAGTATAAAATTTTTTTCACAAGTTATTTCAGTTCAAAAGGAAATGACAGAAGCTTGTCTATAATTAATACAGTAGGAGGCTGTTGTGCGATAGGATCTTGTTTAAGCGAAAGGAAGAACGATCCAGGGTCTTGGCACTTGACAGGGATTTGGGGCTTGAATAAAGCAGAAACATTTGAGCTCACCTGGACCC
>JANKOE010000204.1:63319371-63345765 GCA_026284465.1 Erythroxylum citrifolium
ACAAGTTATTAACAACAACAACAACATTCTAGTAGAGGTCCTGCTGATACATGGGGTTTAAAGAGGTTTAGAAGTACATAACTTTATACCTAACTGATAGGGAGGGTATTCTAATAGACCAACATAAATATAAAAGGTGATAATAAATAAATAAATAAATACGCACAAATAAAAATATAAAATTAGTAATAAAATAAATAATGCAATAGATATAGACCAAGGTAAAGAATAAAAATAAGTTAACAAATACACAAACAAGAAATAAAATAAGTTAAAAAAACCAAATAAGTCATTATAAGAAAATATTTAGGCTAAGTAACTAATAAAAAAGTACTCCATATTAAATTTTAGGTTAAATATAAGACATAAGACTCAAAAAAAAAAGTTTAAAAGATATATGATAAAGAGAAGGACCTCTCTAAGTGAGATCTTTTACCTCTAGCGTAATACACCAAAGCTTTCAAGTTATTTACTTATAGAAATTCGATTAAGAAATTATAAACAATTTTGTAATGTGCATAAGACTCAATTACGGTTCGTTTTCTAAAATGAAGTGTTAACTATTTATTAAACTATATTAATAGTAAATATATCTATATAGTCCAACGCAATTGGCCACTCATAAGGAACAGTCACCACCCAATCTCCTATACAAGCATCTGTAGGAGCCAACCAACAATCTTAACATTTAACTTTGCATTATTACCTATAATGAAAAGGAGTTTTGCGTTAGTTGATCCTAATACTTATCAGCTTTCATTTTAACCATGAGGGTTTAGGTAAAAGGGCATGTTAAGTATAACATCGAAATAATTGCAAGAGTAAGCTTCTCAATATGGAGCTATTGAAAATTTCACACGATCATTAGAACATGCTGACATAGATATTGATTCTTAATAAAATATAAATGAATATTTATTCCTAAATGATGATTGTTGTGTCAATCTTTTGCTTATGAATTATTAGTCTTTTGTTTTGGAAGCTAAAATGTTAATGGTTATGTATTCAACAATATTTAATGAAGTATAATATGACAGTTTTGTACCATATTAGTAATATGACACAAAAGAAGGGGCTGAATTGTGTGTATTCACTTTTTTATCATATTTAAAAAAAATGAATGAATATGGCAAATTTATATATGACATTCACAAAGTAATCATAATTATAATAAAAGAGAAACTAATTTATAATAGTTCAACCAAGTAAGTTTTAGCCTACGTTTACTCACCAAGTTACTTGAAAATGAACAAGAACCCTTACAATTATCTTACTTTGTCGCAGGTAAAGATTAACTCTTTACAAATCTTGTTTAAGGTAAGGAGGAATCCTAAAATTGTGTACATAAAGGAATTTTACCAATTGCACAATCATACAACTCAAGCATCCCTCGTTACTCACACCAATGAACAAATGGTTAATATATGTTATGTCATACACACATGCATTCTCAAGGTTATCATCAACTCTCTAGTAAACCCAATTTCTTTTCACAACTTATATGTAGTCCATTTATGCTCAATATAATCCAAAATAGTTGTTAAAAATAAAATTAGTTGTTACTACTGTATCAAGCAATATCGATCCAAACTCGCAACACATAAAATTTTTACCTTTCAAATTACATTGGTTGATCACTCAAAGATATTATTCGACCAATGTCGTCAACAAATGTAAGACATTGGTCAGCCAATGTAACAGCCAATTTACTAACAAACTCATGGTAAATAATTTTACTATCTTTCACGAGACGTTGATCAATTAGTATGTCTAACAAGAAGCTTTAACTTTTTAGGTTATTTAAAATATTATAACACATTCCTTAAAAAACAACTTGATCCAAAATCATTTCAAAATTTCTCTAAAACTTTGTTTAAAGATTAAAAGGTTTTCTTTATAAATCAAAATAAGGTAAGATCACAAAAAGGATTACAAACCTTTGCTTAAGTCTTAGCCTAAGGTGTTCTACTTAGTTTGGCGTGCTAAGTAGAACACGTAACAATACATAATAGAAAATTGACACAATATTTTTTTTAAAGGAAATTGACACAAATTTAACCCATACAAAACTAAAAAGTCAATGTATTCCATTATTAAATATTAAGTAGGACATTAACAGAAATTTGACAAAAAAAAAAGGAAACAAATTTAAAAAGTCTGTATATTTCACTCTTAAACGTTAAGGACTAGCATAGGTTCTCCCTGCCTACATCCTTTTGTTTGTTACACCTACTTCCAATATTTTTTCTCCTTTTCATGTTAACTTCCAATGTTTTGAAACCTTAACATCTCCATGTGACGGAACCATGGACTCCGGTTTCATGTCACAGATGGTTGATGTTTTCCCTAACTTCAACTAGTCTGACTAGGAGGAAGAACTGTCTCATTTGACTAAACCTCAGACCTTAATCTTCTCACCTTCCAGAGGAGTTTAAGCAGAGTGAATCCAAATAACAAATTCAACTCCTCTCAAGTTACAATTACGATTTGAAGCCCTCTTCTCTTCTTTAATTCCAACATTTGATAATCACATCAGCTACCACGAAATCAGTTAGGAAGCTCAATCAGTTTTATTATTTACAATCAGTATACAAAGACAGTATTATTAATTCAAGGAAGTAGCAAGAAGATGTATAGTTATATTTCTGCAATATCAGATGCATAGTTATTTATATTTCTACAATATCATTCGAGTGTTGCTAGCTTTTCTTCATCTACCTCAAAAGCCTTCCTTGCTTGTTTCAGCTCTTCTTGCATACTAAGCAACTTCGTGTAGCGGTTAAGCTTTGGCAGGTCCTGCAGCATCAGATATTTGAGATTAGTCAACATAAATGCCACAACTTTATTGATTGAATTATTTTCCTGAGCTACAGAAGTATCCATTTCGGTTTACCATTTCGTTGAACAATAAGTAAAGTGTTCGAAGAAAATTCATACTCACAGAAGCATCCAATTTGCTTTTAAAAAGAAGCAAAGTTTAATTCTTTTCGCCTTACCACACGCAAATTTGCAGAGAAAACAGTCCTAACCAATAAGGACTGTTTCCCAGTCCACCAAATCCCGAAATGGTAACGTCAAGAACGTGGGATCTGCTTCTAACAGAGCACAACTAGAAAAAGAAAAGACTGAGACTTTGGACAATTTGAGGGATGCTGGGATTGTTGAGCCTATGCCTAGCGTTGATGAAGATGTGGCGGAAGATGAGAATGGCGGTGAGCAGAGTTGGAATTCAAGCATCATCAAAATTTGCCTGTGAACAAATTGCTCTCCAATTTGTAGCCATATGCTCACATATAAGTCCTCTTTCCTGTTTCTCACACTATCTGGGTAGCAGTGAGTATATAACTTAATTACAAAAAAGTGAAGGAATGTTCTTTTACTGTAGTGTAAGCTGCAACTGAAGTTGGATTTACGAGTGCAATTCAAATCTTGAGAGTCATCCTTCTTAGTGTGCACATTAATTGCTTTAAAGCCCTGTGCTTTGTCATACTAATGTATTACAACGGTTCTTTGCATGCTCTATATGCAATTCATGGATATGATGAAGTGGGAAAGGTTAGGCTTCATGTAACTAAATGGTATGTTCTATTGGTATAAATACCAAATGGATTGTCTCGGTGAACAGGGAAGTCTGTGATTACTTGATTTTTAAAAGATAAGCAAATCTAATCTATAAAGAAACTAAATCACTAGCAAGTTGCAGCTGTATTAATATGCCATCCTCTTACTACATTATATGGTTATGTGATTGAAGACATGAAAAGAAGATTTCTTTTCTTCATGTCATGCTTCATTCGACAATTTTATCAAGAAGAAGAGTCTAATTTCTTCTGTAAATGTTCACTTGCTGTAAACTGAAGTGATGATGTGACAAATTTACTCAAACGTCCTGGACGTACGCCTTCTCTGTCTTCTTGTAGTTTACTTATCTTGCCTTTGCATGACCTGTTAGACCATCTAGAATCTTGCATTTTGATGAGTTACACTAGATATGCCTTGACTTTAGATACTGAGCACTTGTTAATTGGTTATTTTCTCTAAATCCATATAGGCCTTCTTTTGCAATGAAGTCCCCAAAAAATGATGAAACTGACCTGGAAGGCGGCAAGTTGGAAAAGGCTAGAGATAAAACTCCACGCACTAGCACAACAGCTAATGTACACAATCAGGCCTTGTTGTCTGGCCTTGCATATTGTATTTCCTCATGCAGTATGATCCTGGTGAACAAATTTGTGCTCTCTGGCTATAATTTCAATGCTGGGATATCTTTGATGCTTTATCAGGTAATTTTTGAAGTTACAAAACAGTAGGAACTCTGACAATGACTGTATTAGGATTGCTGAAATGCTATCTACTTTCAGAATTTTAAAGCAAATTGGAATTTCTTTGTTATGTATTTTTCTTCTTTTCTCTCTCTCTCTCTCTTTTTTCCTTATCTCCTCAACAAATTTTGATTTCTAATTAGCTGAAATAGCTCAACATATCTTTTGCTTTTGTGCAGAATATGATATCAGCGATGGTTGTGTCAGTGTTGAGTTTACTTGGTGTTATCTCAACGGAACCTCTGACGTGGAGATTGATTATAGTATGGTTGCCTGTGAACGTTATATTTGTTGGGATGCTTGTTACAAGCATGTTTAGGTACAACAGTTTTCTTTATTATTCTTTTAGAACCTTTTTGATGCTCATTCCTTTCACATGTGATGTAAAGGAATATGTGGTTTCTATTGAGGAATAACCAAAGTCTTTAAGGAGCCTCCTTGTGCTAGAAAAATTTTGTGATGTTCAGTGTATTTTGATTTGTATATAGAGACTAGGAATTGACAAGCTGGTTCATTTTATTGCTACTATAGAAGTTTCTTTTGAAACAATACTAGACATTCTTCTTGGATTGTGGAATGTTTCATACAGATTAGATGTTCCTAATCATTTCACTAAATTTTCTTATCATTTTTGTATTTTTTTTAATCTCTTTTCATACTGCTAAACTTTACTTTGTTCCTTTTGCAGTTTGAAGTACATCAATGTTGCTATGGTCACGGTTCTGAAGAATGTAACGAATGTAATAACAGCAGTTGGTGAAATGTATCTTTTTCATAAGCACCATGACAATAAAGTATGGACTGCATTGTTCTTAATGGTATGTTCAACTGTACGATTTGAGTTTGTGATAAAAAATGATTGCATACATGGTTGGTTTGCAAGTTGCATTTTATTGGCACTTTTTTGTGGATTCTTTACTTCCTTACTGAAGAAATGAGACAGGTTATGTCTACATGGAATGGTTACTGTTACCTTTCAAAGAAAAGCCAATTGAGCATTTCCTGAAGAAAAAATTGATGGAGAAAAGATTAAAGGAGTCTAATGTTTCATGAGAAAAGGATGGGAGCTGAGAGTTAATGAAAATTTTCTTTATTTACTTCTATGTTCTGGGCATGAGATAGTATTAAATGAGTACTCAGAATCTTGCAATGATACTTTTTGATTGTCACATTCTTGTGTTACTATGGATCTTGGGAAGAATCTGGCAAATGGAAATGCCTTATGGGAGACAAACTCAAGAAATGTGTCAACTTATAGATTAGCCTTATCAGTTGACTTTTATTTCCCCTTGGATTTACATAGACTAAATGAATATACAGTGTAGAGGGATGGAAATATGGTTCAGTGTTTTTAAAGGTACGTGTCTTCTTTGCTTTCAGTTTGCTTTGTTTTGGTCATAGAAAGATATTTAATATGGTTTAGAGAACACAAATCTACTTAGATGCCGGAGCTTTTGGACATGTCTGCAGCTACACCCCCATTGGTTGATGATTTTCTAAATCTTTTTTTTTTAGAAAGATGATTTTCTAAATCTTAATGATACTATGCACTGAGATAAATTCATAAACCACTTTGATTTCGTGATTTTGCCAGTTAACAAACGTTGGCTTTGTTTTATGCAGATAATTTCAGCTATTTCTGGAGGGATTACTGATCTTTCCTTTCATACCGTTGGATATGCATGGCAGATTTTGAATTGCTTTCTTACTGCATCTTATTCTGTAAGTTTGTCTAGAGGTTGTGCTTCTACTTTATACAAACTAGAGCCCTGGAATAGTAGATTCCAATGTTTGACTTCTACATTTTTATGTGCTACCACATGATGTTTATGGACATTGATCGGCATGTTTTTTCAAATGAAATCTTTTTAATCTGATGCTTATCAGCTTCTATTTTGTATATCCAATCTTTTTAAAGACATGTTGCATATCTTTATTGGCTTATGTGCCATTTATATCCCTTAGCCAACTGCAAGGGGCAAGCTTTTACTAGATATTTGAAACTCCAATATGTTGGCCAAATCAAAATTTCTGTATCCCAATATGTTAAAGACTTTGACTTTCTTAGTAATGATAGTTTTGTCGAAGTCAAGTTTGTAAAACATGGGTCTATCTTGTCTTAATTCCTCTATAGAGCCAAACTTTTGGGTTCAAACACTTCAATTTAGTGTAGCTGCTAGTGCTACGTTCATGTTGATGAACTAAGCCCTCATAATAACTGTTTCAGTAGAAGATTGGGATTTGGAGAGCTTGTTCATATTTATCAAATAGGGTTGTTCAACTTGCTTTTCTATTTCAACTCTCTTGTAGCTGATAGATTGTATTTCTGTTGTCTTGTTGCTACAGCTGACACTACGTAGGATAATGGATACAGCAAAACAAGTCACAAAATCTGGGAGCTTGAATGAATTTTCAATGGTCTTGCTGAATAATACTCTTTCGTTGCCTTTGGGCATAATACTTATTCTTGTTTTCCATGAGGTGGAATATCTCTCTACAACGTGAGTCCCCATTTCTGCAAATCTCTATCTTTGTTTCTGTCTGCATTTCTGGATGTTGAGTGTGTACTAAGCATGAAGAATGTGCCTGTTTGATCCATATTATTCAGATCGATGATTATCTGAAACTACGGAAGGTTACAATGAAACTAGCTGGTCCTCATGGGTATCTGTTTTGGGTTCATTAGGAGGCACAGTATACCTGAGTAACAAAACAGTTGATAGCCCTTGTCCCCTTGCCTAATCTCCCAAGTCTTCCTAATTCCAGTGTCTAGTGCCTTATAATCCTGAGATTCTCTGATACATCACATTCCTTTTCTACTCTCTGGATTACGGTAACAGAGAACATGGGTTCTGATGACTTGATGAACAGTACAGCTCATGTTTTGGAGCTTATCATAACAAATTTGTTTCAAGTTTGAAGCTTGGCTATGCTGATACTGTTTATCTTATTGAATCTCATGGATTGTGAAACAAATTGACAGACCACTTCTGAGGTTACCGGAGTTCTGGTTGGTGATCACACTGAGTGGATTTTTGGGCCTGGCAATAAGCTTTACTTCCATGTGGTTTCTTCATCAGACAGGGGCTACCACGTACAGGTATGACTGGAATTGCTTAAGGTGGAATGCAGAAGCATCTATTGCAAGCATTTTTCATCACAAATATACTTCCTTTACAGCCTTGTAGGTTCACTGAATAAGATTCCCCTATCTATTGCTGGAATCTTTCTGTTCAAAGTACCGACCAGTCTGGAGAACTCAGCAAGCATCTTGTTTGGTTTGTTCCTTCACTGGCTAAAGAATGATTTGCATACACAAATACGGACACGTTTACGTTATTCTAGTTTTTGTTCTGAGATCTTGAATATCCTTTTCTTTGACTAACAGAAATACATGCATTCTACAGGTCTTTTGGCTGGGGTATTTTTTGCTAAAGCCAAAATGCGTGAGAGATCTTAGTCCGGACAATCTGACTTGTAAAGAACACACTACACCTTTTGTAGACTTGTACGCACAGGTATATGCACTTGTTATCCTTTTTGTGGCATTGATGTTGGCATGTGAGCTTTAGTGGCAGAAACTGTGAACAAGATATGTTGCAAATGCTTGAGAGTTCTGATCTGTAATTTAATGAGCAACTCAATTTCCCATGATATTGGATGTCCTAGTTTTTAGGGAGGCTAAAGCTGAAGTCTTGTACTTTGCATTCATTTGTGCAAGTTTTGAGTTTCTGGAAACAATCACGTCAGTCTGGAATGCATTTGTTTGATGTGAAATGAGATATGCTTTGTTTTTATGATAATACCCCAGGTTTAGCCATTTCAGTCCTGTATTTTCTATTATTCAATGGGAATTTTATTGGAATTAGTATTCAAGAATCAGGAGGAAAAACATATATGATACCACATAGATGCATACAAGTTGTGTTTTCAGAGTGAAAGACGCCAGAATGAGATGTCTTTCGCTAGGAGATGTTAATATACATCAACTTTCAGTTGGCCGTTTAAGGTTTGGTACCCAGCTAGAGCATGTAGCTTCACTAGATTTATGTGTATGAGCTGTGTTTTGAGGTGGGGTTTCTGAGTCTGCTATGTCAATGAAATCAGGTTGACTATGCCCTTACTTCCTGCAAACAGTCTTAGCAAAAGTTGAAACATTTCTTTGTATAGTTTATCAGTTTTCTCAAACATATAGGAATGGTGAACGACCGAACTCGAGTGAATGGACAAAAGTTTGAATTGATAGATTGCGGACTAACAAACTATTTAAGTTAGGTTTGAACCAAACAACTTGAGTCTGATTGGACTGAAATCTAAAAAACTCAAATCAAATTCAAGTGGCAAATAGTTCAGACTGATTCTACCTATTGTCAACCTTGTTAGCATATAAGAAAGTGACATTGAAGTGAGCTTTGATAGTCAGAATAAGTTCACACTTACCAAAGACTAGTTTTGGGAAGTATGGTAACAAATACATGAAATTGACATCAGACCAACCTTCCAATGTTCAAATTCAAGTATGTAATGATATTAAAATGAAGCTTATGTCTAACATTATCCTTTTTTAAAATTATGGGAACAAAAACATGAAATTGACGTCAAACCAACCTGCCAGTAGTTAGTTCAAGTATATAATGATATAAAATCGGAGATTATATCTAACATTTTCTTACTTTTAGGTATTAAATTTTAAAAATACATAATAATTTATAAATTACGTATTTTAAATAATTTTTTTAATTTTTGACACTTAAATAAATCTCGATCTCATTGATACTTAAACATATTTGGATCTCATTTTAACCACATGAAGAAACAATTAAAAATAATAATTTAAGTTTAATATAAACTAATTAATGAAATGATATTATCCATTGGAAATTGTGTTCATCAACTTTTTGACTACCACAAAAGTAAGTGAGTGTGATAGTCCAATATGGCGATTCACAAAGCTTCTTGGTATTTCACATTTAATTTCATACAATTCGCTTTTCTTGTCGGCAATCAATATTGAAGGAATGGCGCTTTCATGTGTCACATAATACTTTCAAAGTGTTAAAGATTCTCATATCATACATATACTTTCCAATATCTTACAACATAATTATAATTAAGTAGGATAATAATGAATCGAATATTTTAGAAAAACTTTGTTTACTCGTATCTTTTAACAAGTTTGTTCGAGTTTTGGATATATTTAAAAACTTAAAACCTGTTTATTAAATTAAATTTGAGTTTTTCTAATTCTAATAAGTTTAAATTAATTTATTAAAAATATACAAACAAGAGTAATTAGATATTCAAAGATATTTCAAATCGAATACATTTATCCTTAAAACAAACTTAAATTTTGTGAACGTATTTAATTTATTAATTTTAAATTAATTTAATTTGGTTTACTTTAGTACCATCCTTAATCATGTCAAGAGTTAGGCACATCATCATCAAGTTTAGAAGTGTGCACCATTTTCTTCTAACTATAAAAGTTGAAAGGGAAAAGGAAAAATGAAAGCATCATTGATAATATCCTCATAGAAAAAATGGAAGCTTTTATATATCTTGGATGAAGAACATAGCAAGATGGCCGGAATCCCTCTAACTTAATATCGATTAGGTCAAATCTGAAAACGACATCATTTTAAGTTAAAGTTTAATTAAATTTTAAATAATTTAAATGTTTAGATTAATCTCAAAGTTAAACAGCTTAAACTCACACATAGTTTTATTGTTTTCCTTTCATTATCTCTAGCTTTTTGGCTTTAAGAATTATGACTAATCCATAACTTAATATATACTTGATTAATTAATTAATTACGGTATTGCACATTTTGTCTGAAACGTGAATTCGAAGATACAAATAACAATCATGAAATATTAAAAGATAACATATTCAGATCTTCCGGAAGAAAAACCATAGAAATATTTAAAATTATAATTTACATCTCTGTATTATTATTTTGTTATCATATAATTCATTACGTGATCATGTTTAATTAGTTTTTTGTCTATTCATAATTTTAAAATAATGTCACATTAAATAAAAATAGATAAAAAGCAATACCATAAGTAATAATTTTTAAAACATAATAATTAAAATAAAAAAGCAATTTAGATATAAAAAGTTATAATGTATCTAAAACAAATATATATATATAGTGATTAAACATTTATTCTTGATTTTCGCTCAAGTTAATTAACAAGCTGAACAAAATCATAGTCATTTCACTATCAATTGTTGAACAAATTTAATTATATTCTATTCGAATTTTATTAGATTAAGAATTATAATTAATAATGTTTGGTGCTGATAATTATTATTAATAGAAGAAATTATTGAGTTTTAGTTAGAATTACTTATGAATATTCAGTCATTTCACTATCATATTCATGTCTTAGAAGAGGGTGGCAAATGAAAATGGGATTCCAAATTAATCTGGAATTTCTGGCAAGTCAGTCCCAAGATGATTAGTTACCTTTAATACATACATACATGTAGGATAATCCTTTTTATGTACGATTATATAATTGCATGATCATCTAATTGTCTAAAACTCATGGATAAGTGTAAAAGAGATAAAGAGATATATCCATATGAAACTGGAAAATTTTCACAAGAAATTTCAATTATCATGAATCATGTGAAGAACCTATTAATCTCTTTAATTATATATTAACTCAAGAGGTTCAAGAATAAGTAGTAAGTGATTTGATGGATATAATTTGTTATCTTAAATTAATAATATGGTCTTAAATTGTGGTTTATAAATTCATATCATTGCTGTGATTTATTATAATTATATGGGTTAATTATAAAAAAAGCTTAAATTTTATTAAAATTTAAAATTTTAGATAAAACTTTAAAATTTTAGATAAAACTTTAAAAAGTAGTGTTGAAATATGTCAATTATCAATTTTAACCTAATTTTTAAACATTAATTTTTAACCTAATCTTAAATTTTTTGTTCATGTGAATGATAAGGCGATTATGTCAAATTAATATTTTTGTCACGAAAGTGCCACATATTATATTTGTGCTACGAGTGAATTTTATTATTTAATAAATTAAAAATATCAAAAAACTCAAAAATAATTATACACTTATTTGTAGGTTTTACTTCATAATTATTTTAGGGTGTGGGGTATTATTACATAATAAAACTTATACATAGAACAAATAGATAGCCATGTAGTAAAAATATTAAGTTAATATCACTCAGCATGTCATTCACATTAATAAAAAACTTAACTTCAGATTGTTTTCACAAAAGATCGAAAATTAAAACAACTTATTGTAAATTTTTAAAGTTCGAACTAATTTAAATTACACTCGTATTAATTATATATAATTGTTAATAACAGAGTGATGTAATATATGTTATTATAATTTAATACCTTGATCAATAATATATATATATATATTTTAAGAATACATTTCTTGATCAATATGTCATATATGATATCTGGTAGACAAGAGAAAAGTGACTTCCCATCCACAAACCCTAGAACCAGATCAATTCCTTACCAATTACTCACTATTCTTTCCCTTCTTCTCGTGAGTTCTCAGCTGATCTAGATTACCCTTCTCGTATATGGTGCCTCTCTTTGCTTTCTGAATCTAAACTCCATCTTTCTCTCCATATATACAGGAATTTATGGAGACTAATATAGGTAGTCGCTCTAGTAGTGATGGTGGGAAGATTAGTAGTCTTAGCAGAGGTCACTGGCGGCCATCTGAAGACGAGAAACTCCGGCAACTTGTTGATGAATACGGTCCACAAAATTGGAACTTCATCGCCGAGCATCTTCCAGGAAGATCAGGTACATAATTGTAAGCTAAAGATGTTGATAGTCTTCATTTTTTTGTATCTCTCACTATAGCTTGCTTGATACTTGCTTATGTTCTAAGAAATGGGCTTTTCTCTAAATTTCTCTATCTTTTTGGTTTCACGTTAATTTTGCAGGGAAAAGTTGCAGATTGAGATGGTACAACCAACTTGATCCCAACATCAACAAGAGGGAATTCACAGAAGAAGAAGAAAAAAGGTTATGGAATGCTCATAAGCTGCAAGGAAACAGATGGGCTTCTATAGCCAGGCTCTTCCCTGGTAGGACGGACAACTCTGTGAAGAATCATTACCATGTTATGGTGGCTAGAATGAAGCGTCAAGGCATGGCAGCTTCATCTTTTTCTGCTAAGAGAAGTTCACGACATCTTCGGTCCGATGAGCCAAACCAAAACGCCGATTCAGGAAGCAAGTTAGGAGGAGGAGTTGGGTCTGATATCTCTAGGGTAGGGTTACGAAATAGTAAGATATTTATCTCTTCATGTCACTCGCCTTCCTGGACTCATAGTGCCTCCAGTGTTACTAACGAGTCATTAGGTTTTGATTCAAAGAGATGTCTGCAAATGAACGAACCTTATGATCATGACAACACCAATTCTTCCTTACTTGGTTTCCATTTCAGACCCCATCTGCTCAGTTCTGAGAACCCTTTTGCATCGATCGCTAGTTATGATGATTGCTATGGAAGAAAGGAGATATCTCCAGTGTCTTCGGAGCAAGAACAAGGGGATGATCATAACAAAATCACACAACAGGAAGTTCCATTCATAGATTTTCTGGGAGTGGGAATTAGTTGATAGTGCAGAATATCTCTCATGAATATGATCTTCTTTGTTCACTTTCAGAATCCTGTTTGTTATACAAATAAATTAGCTAGCTAGCTAGCTAGGAGGACAAAGCTAGTTCCAATTTCTTTGTGATTTCAGAACATTTTTGCATCTTCAGAATTTCATTAAATGTCTTGTCTTGTCTTTAAAGTTTAAATTCAGAAGTTCTAGTTTGTTTTACGTATATACTGTGCCTCCTCATGCATGGATATATAGTACATTTATATCATCCTATGATCTCTAACCTAGGCTAGGAAGAACTGTTGGCTGATTTTATGCTTTACCTAGAGAAAGGTACGTACCTTAAACTTGAACCATCCTTGATGATCCATAACCATCGAAGATATTGTGAACATACTACAATGGCTAGTTTAATTCAATGTAAGATTTTAAATTAAATTGAACTGTTATTATAATTTGTGTTCTTATCTTTTGGTAATTATATTCGTATTATTATTAATTATTATAAATTGTTTATGATCGTGATATAATTTGAAACCTTGGTTCAAAGTCTAGAGTCTATGAATCTATGGTGATAGAGATACATCCTTTGTGTTGGTTAGTTGAAATTAGTTGATATGTTTCGATCGGAATATGGTGCACATGAATGAATACAGGGAGCATGTAATGTGATGAAGAGAGCTTACAATAGCTCTTGTGAAGAAAGTATAGACATGTTTCCATTTTGTATGATTATGGTTATTTTGGTTGATATCAACTTAAATCTTACAATTTGAGACTACTTAATTACAATTTATTCAGAATTAGTATTTAGCCTAAATTTAATCTGGTTCGTCTTAAAATTTAAAATAATTGAATTTCAGTTAAATTTATATTTAATTTTTTAAAAATTAAAAAATTAAATTATGGAAATTCAATAATTTGAATATAATTTAAATTTGAATTAAATATAAAATTATTTACAAAATGAAAATCAAATCTTCATCATTAATACTATTTTCATTATTTTTCAAATATTGACTATTATATATCTATATATGACAATATATATAAGTATGAAAAGTTATTATATAAGCATGAAAATATTATTTAACTCAACATGGTTAGCTAATTAATTGTTTTTCCTCCTAAGAATAAAAGTTAAAAGTCCAATTTATGAATTTTATTTTCTCCTTCACAAATGTTTAAAATTCACTTTTTTTCAATTGATTATATATTTTTTGCAATCCACACCTTAAAAGCTATTTAATAAATACTTCTAGATTAATTATTTATGTTATTGTAAGGAAATTTCGATTTTACTCAAATTATTAATTTTAAGAATAAATTCAAAACAATAATAAGTTATAACTAAACTAAAATAATTACAAAAATTTTAACTCTAACACAATATTTAATTTAAACATCTCCCTTATTTACTATCAACTAATTACTAATTACATGTTAATAATGCACTTAATAACCAAACTTGTATAATTATAAAATTTTTAGATTTTAACCAAAAATAATTTAAGAACAGAAAAACTTTAATTAATTAATTAAACTTTGGGAAAACGGTGATGGCTAAATCGACGCCGTTTGGGCTTGAATCGAATGGAACGTGTAAGCGTAACTCTTTAGCTTATAAAAAAAATCTCCTAATGTAGCTCCCTCTTCGTTGTCACCTGTTTTTGGTCGTTACAGCCGCCGCCAACTTCGCCGTTGCCGTCGCCTTGCTCCGTCTCTTGAGTATGGGCTCAATCTTGCCCAAGTTTGTGCATATACTTCTGTTAAGCTTCTGTTGAATTGCCTTTGATGTTGAGATGGAGATACATGTTTGTCTGTGCCAAAAGCGAAGAAATTTAATTTAAAGAATGCATTTTGATTCATAAGATGTACCCGAAATGACGCGTTTAGTTTGTGGGCACCTTCTAATTCGAGTCTGGGGCGTGTTAAGCTTTTCTTTTTAGTTCTTTTTGCTCTTTGATTATGGCTGTGAAGTTCAGCTTTTGATATTTGCTTTGCTTTCGATTGTTTCTGCTCTTTTCATGTTCACTAAAACAGGTGAGAAGCTTGCAGCTGATGTTTAGTTTAAGTTTATAACACTCTGCATTCCGCTTCTTTCTTTCGGAGGACTTCTGTTCTGTTTTGTGGTTATAATCCTTATGTGAAGAATTTGCTGCTGCAGGTACAACATGCCTGTAAATTTGAGATGATTTTGATGGGATACCAAGTAGCTGTGATACAGTGAGGATGGACATAATTGAATCTTTAGGTGATGTCCCTGTGCAAGATCCTCCACTGGAGGAGTTCTCTTCTGCTGATTTAACTTGGACCAAGTTTGGCACAGCTGAATACCATGACGATATAGCAATCATTTCGTATGAACGAGTTGACACATTTATTATTGGGGAGTGCTCTAATGTGGAATGCCCAACTAGGTTTCATATTGAAAGGGGAAGAAAAAGATCATTTGGCAGCTTGAAGGAGTACAAGGATGATGACTATTTGGAGTACAAGCTGTAAGGCTCTAAATATACGACAGTTTTTTTCTCAATGGTAGTCGACGCTTTTTTGCATGCTTGTACTTGTATGATTATCATTATCATTTCTTATATAAATCTCATGTTTAAAGTGGAGAGTGGTCACTAGAGATGCAATAAATGATATAAAGAAAAAGAAGAAGATGATAAAGAACATAGTTTATATTAGTATGCCTTGTCATCAATTCTATAGTCTTGATTAAGCACAATTTTATAAATGGATCCTAACATTTAATGTTATTTCTGTCTGTACCCATTCTTCAAATAAATTTATTTTTTTCCAACTGTTAAATCAGTTGTTTAATTTATCATTTGATCTTTTTAGATGGATATTTATCTTATCTTTACTACAGTTATTGATCGTTTACCAGAGTTTTGTGCTTAAACTAAGATTCTCTAATCACTTTGTTAAGGTACTGGTGTTCATTTGGTCCTGAAAACTACGGGGAAGGTGGAGAAATATTACCCAGTCGAAGATATCGACTTAACACCCGAAATCGTGCTGCTAGGCCTCAATCCATGCGTGGATGTACCTGCCATTTTGTAGTGAAGCGTCTATATGCTCGTCCTTCCCTTGCTCTTCTTATATATAATGACAGGCGTCATGTAAACAAGTCTGGTTTTGTCTGCCATGGCCCCCTTGACCGAGATGCCATTGGCCCCGGGGCCAAGAAAATTCCATACATCTGCAACGAAATTCAACAGCAAACAATGTCTATGATCTATCTTGGAATTCCTGAGGAGAATGTGCTAGAAAAACACATTGAGGGGATCCAAAGATATTGTGGTTCTGATGCCAAAGTTAATAGCCTTGCTTCACAATATGTTCAAAAACTTGGGATGATTATAAAACGATCCACCCATGAGTTGGATTTGGATGATCAAGCAAGCATCAGGATGTGGGTTGAGCGCAACAAGAAATCCATTTTCTTTTATCAGGATTCTTCAGAAGAGGACCCTTTTATTCTAGGCATTCAAACAGAGTGGCAGTTGCAGCAAATGATTCGTTTTGGGCATCACAGTCTCATGGCAGCTGATTCAACATTTGGCATTAAGAGATTGAAGGTACATGTTTGCTAATTCCCACTTATAAATGCCTGTTAAAATCATATTTAATAGAACCTGACATCATTATCTTTTGTGATTGCAGTACCCATTGTCCACACTTCTTGTATTTGATTCAAGGCATCATGCTCTCCCTGTTGCTTGGGTCATAACACGCAGCTTTGCAAAGCCAGACGTCACTAAGTGGATGAAGTCTCTACTTGATCGGGCTTCAAGTGTGGAGCCTGGATGGAGAATCAGTGGTTTCCTTGTCGATGATGCTGCAGCAGAGATTGATCCTATAAGGCATACATAGACTTGCTTGGAATTTAGTTTTGAGTTAAAGATGTGTAACTATGGAGTGTGTTCTTACATCTGACTTTTACTTGCTCTACAGGGATACATTTGGTTGCCCTGTGTTGTTTTCCCTTTGGCGAATTCGTAGATCATGGCTGAAAAATATTGTGAAAAGATGTGATAATCTTGAAGTTGAGCGGGAAGTTTTCAAGTGTCTGGGAGATATAGTGTACAGCATATGGCGTGGAGTTGATACCTCAGCTGCATTGCAAGAATTAACTCGTGATTTTGTTGATCAAACTTCATTTATGGAATATTTTAGAGCCACTTGGATGCCCAAGCTTGGTTAGTCCTCTTTTCTCTTGTGTTGTAATAGTAGACATCCATACTTGCATCTTGTCAAGTCACGAAGTATTTCATTTCTAATAGTTTGTGTATATGTTACTTCTTTAACAGAAATGTGGCTTTCAACAATCGGTAGTCTTCCACTTGCAAGCCAAGAAGCATCAGGTGCTATAGAAGCCTATCATGTAAAGCTGAAGGCAAAACTATTTGATGATTCACATCTTGGTGCCCTCCAGAGAGTCGATTGGTTAGTGCATAAACTAACAACTGAATTGCATTCAAGTTACTGGCTTGATCGGTATGCAGACGAAAGTGATTCTTTTCAAAATGTTAAGGAGGAATACATAGCTTCTACATCTTGGCACCGTGCAGTGCAAATTCCAGATTTGGCTGTCACCTTTGATGATAAGGATCACATCTTTGCTAAAGTCCAGAGTCAAAAAGACAGCAGTTTGACACATATGGTATGGAATCCCGGTTCGGAATTTGCTTTCTGTGATTGCTCATGGTCATTGCAAGGTAACATTTGCAAGCATGTCATTAAAGTCAATATGCTCTGTGACCAGCGGCAACATTCTCAGCCTTCCATGTCGTTCCAGTCGTATAAAGCGATATTAACAGATCTATGGAGAAAACCAATGGATGATTCGATGTCTTTAGATTTGTCGATGGCTTGGACTCATCAGATGCTTGATCAGATTAAACAAATTGTTGAACTGAATAGTTCAACAGATATAGGGACAGTGGTGAATAATACGATGCCACTGAAATGGATGTGTAAGAAAGGCAGAACATCAGTTGGCATACCGTCATCAATTCAGGTTCTTCCATCTACTTCCAGGAGTGGTTCAAAGAACACTGTTGCAGGCAAAAGTAGGAAGCGTAAAAGGTTGTCAAGATTGACATGGTAGCTTGAACTGTTTCAGGTTTAGGATTTCTTCACTGATTTAGAGTCCCTGAACCTGTCAACTTCCGCAAATGTTAAGTCTCCTGAATCCTGATCTTAGTTCTTTTGACCAAAGATGAATATAGGCTTCACCAAAATGGGTGCCCTTTTTAGTCAAGGTCATATCTAACTCTGAAAATTGCTGGGAGGGATGCTGTGAAAATTGGATTCAGAGCTGAATAATATTTTCATTCGCATTCAGGTGGCCCTCCTGAATCTGCTTCAAACTAAAAGGCATTTTTTTCAGTATATTGGTTCATTATTTTCATTATATAGTTGTTGTACTGTATGTACATAAGCCTGTGCTCCTCATTTATCAAAAATTCAATTTTTCTCCAAGGACTTGGATTGTGTAATGTTCAAACAAAGTAGCTTGTTTCTTCACCTTCTTGTATGAATATTTTCTTATTAAATGGTCATCACCTCCTTGACAACTTGGAAAAATATTCATATCGGTGACAAGATTGAGTCTTGTAATATAAATTTAGTCACACTATTTGATGAGTAAATTATTAATATTGTGGTTAATTTAATATATGCAAAAGAAATAGTAATTCCAAGATATAAAAAAAAACAATAATAATACCAAACCTCTAAATGTATACCATGTACACACTTTGATTTCAAAGTGGGTCCAAAACCCCAACACACCACACGCCAGAACTGCTCAAAACAAGCAAGAACCAACATAATTTGCCAATAGGAGTGAAGCAATCTTACCTTATCCACACCCCAACCACAAGTCCTTATCCAACACAATCAATCCATCTTCCACATCATCTCCTTCGCTATACTCACTGACCACGCTCTCGCTAGTCTTTACCATTAGTCCCAGGTTTACTGAGGAAAGAAAAAGCAGGAAAATTAAACAATTACTTGGATCAATGGCAGCTATGAACTCCAGTGTTTTGGCTTGCAACTATGCCATCTCAGGGACTGGATCATCAGAGCTCAATGCAAAGATTGTTTCAATACCTTCAGTGGCATCTCCTGTTGTGTCTGGTCCTAAGTTGCCAGTGATCAGAGCCCAAGTGAGTAAAGAATCCAAGGGAAATGAAGGAAGGAGAGCAGCTATGCTTTATCTTGCAGTCACCCTTTTCACTTCAGCTTCTGCTAATGCTGGGGTCATTGAAGATTACCTTGAAAAAAGCAAAGCCAACAAGGTAATCAATCTGTACAGTTCATGTTTCTTTATTTCCTTGATTCTTTTAAGTCAAATGTGGATTGCTGGTTTGGTAGGAATTGAATGACAAGAAGAGATTGGCCACAAGTGGTGCAAACTTTGCCAGAGCATATACAGTTGAATTTGGATCCTGCAAGTTCCCTGAGAACTTTACTGGTTGCCAAGATCTTGCCAAGCAAAAGGTTCAGACTTTATTACACAAAACACAAGTTTTAGTCAAGTTGATTTTGTTGGTTTTGTTGAAAAACTTCATGGATTTTGCTTTGATTGTTACAGAGAGTTCCATTCTTATCTGAAGATTTGGCTTTGGAATGCGAAGGGAAGGACAAATACAAATGCGGTTCCAATGTTTTCTGGAAATGGTGAAATGGGCAACTTTTATCTGTTCCAGTGTCTAATCTTTCAAAACCTGTATCTATGTTCCAATGGAATTGGCTTCTGATTATATCTAATTTCTTGGTGTATCAATCCTCTCCATCTATCTCTTGATTCTTCTGATGCTTGAATTACTTTGTGTCATTGAGTAATAACATGTGAAACAAAGTAAGAAACCTGCTGCAGATAGAGAACCAGTTTCGTGAAAAGTAATAACATTATCAGGATATTGCCAAAAGTTCTTTCACCCAACAGAGAAATGAACATTTATAGTTAACAAGCTAATGGGATTGCAGATTTTTATCAATAGATCATTAATTTCTTGATGCTATGCCCTCCTATGAATCGGTTTCACCATCTGGAGGAATGTGTTCCGAGTTGATTCTAAAGTATAAATGTTGAAGTTAGCCTCCCAGAAAGCCTTCTAATCCAAGAAGTTGCATGCGATTACGTACACTTGATGATTTATCTAGTACGCACCCAAAGAATAGCGATTTATCCAATGTGCACTTCACCAATATCAACAAAAAGAAATGACCATGTAGCATTCCTGGCCATGCAAGAGTTCTGACAATAAAGTCTTCAATTCAGGTGCCAGTAGGATGAACAGAATATGCGGTGAATTGCATATAAAATGAAGAACTCAAACATAACAATTCCTGATGGTAATCTGACTTTTCTTTCTCCAATCTCCTTCTTTACATTCAAAGATCATTGAAACTCCAAAGCCAACATATCAGGGTAAGGAAATTCTCCGAGCAGAAGGTCGATGCCCTGAAGGCAAGTGAAAGCTCCACAAGGCAGTCAATATCTGTCAAAGATATGAGTCTTGAAACTGCAAAAAATGGCCTTCTTGGTGCAGAAATATATAATGCAACTCTCAATTCTGATCAGGTCCTTCTACATTAAATTGGCTTCAGTTTGACCTGTTAAACTGGAAGCAACTGGAGTGATCCTTTGAAGATGCTGCAAATTCCAAATCCCTGTGACCAAATTCCTTAACAGGATGAAGATACATTGTTCTTTAATTCCGGACATGGCATTGGAGATACATTTTCCGCAAATCCAGAGACGAATTCACAATGCCATGCCGCGGATGACTGCAGGCCCAGTAGGCTAATGTTCTTCATGCATATACCAGCAAATGGCGATTCCTCTATTCCCTGGATTGATGGGGCTTTTGATGAATTCAGACTAACCACATTACTAAAGAAAATACCCTTCACGTTTGGAACTGCATTTGGATCCCAATATTCATCGGGGTGATCGTTCGCGCCTCTGCTGAACCTCAAAGGAATCTTGACTCTCTCCATTCTTATGTTTGTTATTGTGATATTTACTATATATCCTCCTCTTCCTTTATCAGTTTTTATTCTAACTCCAGCAGCTGAATCCCATACATGCATATCTTCAACAGTTACATTAAATACTCCTCCAGACATCTCGCTACCGATTCCAACTCCCGAACAAGTCGGGGTGGTGCCTGAAACTCTTCTCACTATGATGTTAGAGCTTGGACGAGCCATTTTAATACCATATTGGTCCCAACCACTCTTCACTGCCACAAGATCATCCCCACTTTCAATGTAACAGTCTTCGATACATACATTGGTGCTTGAATCTGCATATAAACATTAATCTAACTTGTAATTCTTGCTTCATTGAACTTTAGTATTGAAAGAACAAGAGAATCAGATGGAAAGATTAAACAGGTACCTGGATCTATACCATCAGTGTTTGGAGCATTCAACGGAGCCAAGATTGTCATGTCTTTAACAACAACATTACTGGAACAAAGCAAAGAGTTCATTGGCATAAAATAATGAGATTTGAGAATGTTAAAACAAGACACAGTTTCGTGAAACCATTTCTGAGAAACAATGTTCATAAATTGATTCAACTTGGAATGATGCAAGGACCTGACTTGTTTTAAAGAGACATCTTAAACTTTCCAACCAGAAAATTGATTTACTGCAAAAGCTTTTGGAAAGGATAAAGATGGAGGAGAAACCTGCAGTAAACAGGGTGTATAGTCCAGAAAGGAGAATTGCGGAAGGTGAGGTTTGAGATAAAAATGTTCCGGGAGTTCATCAGTTCTACGAGATGGCCTCTTGTGTGGTCCAATGTTCTGTTCCACCATAACTCCCACCACATCCTCCCTTGACCATCGATTGTTCCATTTTTTCCTGCAAAAAGAATAGAATCTGATCGATGTTCTTGAATTATTAATAGCATGAATTTTAAATTCTGATCCACAATTGCAGTTCCAGTTCGGACCTAGGAAGAACATTGATATATTAATTTCATACCAACCATAAGAACAATAGAAACATGATATGAATTAGGAGGCTTATAATGAAACTCTCTGTAGGTCAACTATAGTAAAATATAAGAAGGCTACAACCAATGACAGGTGGTTTCTGCTTGAAAATTTAAAAATGGAGATGCCTCTTTCCTACTTCCATATACAGAAGCTATCTTAATATAAAGGAATCGTACAAAAGGAAGCTAGCTCCCCGACCCCGCATCTCACCAAGATTCCTACTGAGACGTTTTTGTTGTTGTTGTTTATATAAAGGAGGTTAGCTAAAAGAGGAATGAATATATACCAGTACAAATGTAAGAGGAATGAATATATGTGCCAACATAAAATTTGAAAGAAACACCCTCCAATATCCATTAACAAAGTCATTAGTGTGATCCGATTCTTTTTATCTCAATTCTTATACTTTGAAAACTATCATTTATCTCCTTATATTGTCCAGTTACCATACAAATCGAGTTTTTTGTCTATTCACAACTCCAAAATGTAGTATTGAAACTTAATAATTTTATTCTGTGTGACGAATTCTTCCCGTAAACTTTTAGCAAATAATCAGAAACTTGTGGACATAATTGGCATGACTCTTAGAATCAAGATGAGAGGCCAAAAATACCTGTGATGACAACATCAGTTAGACCATTTCCATGGATAAGGCTGATATGCCTTGCCCCTAATCTCTCCCTCCCTCTTCCATAAGAAAGCAATGGCTCCACTAGAGGCCACTCCTTAGGGTCCTGCCATTCAACCACATTAGACTGAAGAATTCACTCACAAGAGGCCAGCAAATTTAACAAAAGTTGCTAAGTCTTTTGTGGTTTATGTTACCGGACAAAACTGTAAATTCTCAAATACATCACAACCTTCATTTTGTGACACTAAATATTGCAATCCTATGAAAAATATATGGATGTGTATCCCTATTAAGAGACTCTCAAACTTTTCCATTTCCTTTCCTTTCCCAACAAAGACCAACCTCATTGCACTTTATGGCTTGGTGGAAGGACCTTTACTGGATAAAGTTCTAAACTTTTAATATCAGATTATGAACCAAAAATGGCGTCTTTAAACACATTCTTGTCTAGAGAAGAAGAGACAAATATAGGAAAAAGGAATCAAATCCGATACTGACCTGAGAACCTAAAATAAATGCACCTTCCTCAAGGAATAATGTGAAATTACTGGTTAAATTAAAACTCCCCGTGAGCCACCGGCCTTTGGGCACATTCAACTGCGACCCACCCCCGCCACCGAACTGTTGCATGTGTCGGACCGCTCTCCGAAACACCTCCGTATTCGACGTCGTGCCGTCACCGACCCCACCAAAATCCTCTATCGACATGACAACTTTTCTCTCGGGCAACCCTCCGTAGAACCTGACACAGCTTTTTCTAACTTCACCACCTGAAACATCGGCCTCCGAAGACCTGCCCCATAACAACCGTGTCGGGTCAAACGTTGTGGTCGTGAGTTGAAGCGACAAGAGCGCTACAAGGGTGATCAAGACAAGAAGCGGAGACCAAGACAACCTCGTCACAGAACCACCCAAGTTCTGTTTCTGGCAATCCATGCATGACAGACAGTTCGATCAAAACAAAGAAACAAACTCCTAAAGATGCAATCTTTATGGAACGCGATCAAAAGAACCAACTTCGAAAGGTGCCTGAAGGGTATCGAAGATTATTCATTTCTTAGGTCAACGGATTCAGGTGTGAACTGAGAAGGTTCGCGTCATGTCCCAGAAACAAAAAAGGGTGGAGAATCGCAAGAAAGAGAACAAGAATCCGTTTTGCTAGGTGTGATTGTCGGGATAATAAGGGTCAATTTCCAATGAGACAAGGACACGTTAACGGTATCAGATTTTCCATTGGAGGAGAAAGTTGAACAAGAAACGTTACCACTTGCAGAGGATTGGAGTTAAAGAAGATGAATATTGAAAACTGCAAGAAGAAGACGACTTTCTTACTAAAGAAGAAAGAACAAAAAAAAAATGGAGACTTTCTCTTGATCACGAAAGGTGGTGAAAGAAGGCGCCATTCACGGGTGCATGTTCTTTTCTGTTTTTATTTTTATTTTTATTTTAATATTACACAAAATTTTAAATTGTTTGGTAAATAATATTATTTAAATATTTTAATTAAACGAATTAAAATTAAGTTAATTAATTATGATATTATTTTATTATATTTAATTAGGAGAGAAGATTCACATTGAATGGTGGCAAGCAATACAAGGTTGACGCTTGACACGTGGAATTCCTAGTTCTTCTTGATGTGTGCTATGGAAGAGTATAAATGATGCTTAGCGGGCAAAGGGGACAAACACTTATGGAGTTCATAATTGAAAATAATCATAAGTGATCTAAAATTTTAATATATAATGCAATCTAGACTTGGCTTACATTCTTAGAATGAATGAATTAAGGATGGTATCAGGTCGAATGAACTGGATCAAGGATGATATTTGGGCTCGTCCAACCCGAGATCAACGAGCCAAGCCTAAGGTTGATCGATAACTATGCAAAAAAAAATGTTGTTTTGTAAAAAAATTAGTTGAGTTGAGTTCGGGCTAGACAAAAGTTGTCTTAGCCTGGTCGGTCTAATCTATTATCATCTCTGAAATTAAGTTTGTTTTTTAAGATAATTTAATATGAATTTAAAAATAATAGTCGTTGTATAACTAGAATCAAAAGATTAAAAAGTAAACAAAAAAATTTTAATTATCGCTCAAATCTTAATTAATTTGGACCAGACCCTTTAATTTTGAGTCAATTTCGATCTGGGCATAAATCTCATTCTTTATAAATAATTACATAAAGAATAGAGTTGTATTTGATAATTTAATAATTTTTAGAATTATTTTAAATGTTGAGAATTTAAAAAATATATAATTTTTATATTTAAATTGTTCAACAACAAAACATAATTGCTCTAATTTAAATTATGGATACTTAAGTGAATAAATAATACTTTTTATTGAATCACAATGTTTTATTTCCTATAGTATATGCCTAGATATTCATAAAACTATTTACATTCATCTATTTCATAAGTATCTACATGCTTTGACATCCCTAATTCTTCAATTCCATAAGTGAATAGGTAAAAAATATATAAAATTGTTTTTATTAACATAAAAGTTAAACTCAAACATTTTTATTAAAATATTAAAAATAAACCTTAATATTTACAAATCTTTTAAATAAAATTAAATATTAATTGTGTGAAATTTGCAATGGGCCTATAGGCCCACACAAGAAAAAAAGTTAGGCCACACTTAAGCCCAAATGAGGTTCCATTCTAAAACTAATTGATAATAGGTGGAGTAGCCCACTAGACTTATATGTTAGTCTTTTTTCTATTCTTTTTCAATATGGGACACTCACATGTGGGTATTCTCAACACTCTCCTTTAAGTGACACAGTGATAACCGGACCGGGCCGCTGGGACTGGACATTCAGACGAACAATTAGGAAATTAATAATCCAGACCAAACCAAACCTGCTATGATACCATGTAAAATTTGAAATAAGCCTACGGGCCTATATGAGAAAAAAAGTTAGACCACATACAAGTCTAAGTGAGGTTCCATTCTAAAACCTATTGGCAATAAGTGGAGTAACTCACTAGGCTTATATGTTAGCCTTTTTTCTCTACTTTTTCTAATATGGGGACACTTACATGTGAGTATTCTCAACATAAACCTTAATATTTACAAATCTTTTTAAATAAAATTAAATATTAATGGACAACCTTAATATTTAAAACATTCATACTCTATAATCTTGTTTCACTAATTATGAAAACTTGTGCAAATTTGTAATAGTTTAGCTCTAAGATAAAAGTAGGTTTAGTAATGGGTCAAGTCATATTCAAGCTTATCAAGGTTCGATTTCGATTCAAAATTTTGTGTTCAAATTTAGATCCAATCTGAATCCAGTTCAAGTCCAGGAATCTAAACTCGAGCACGATCAAGTTTGTGTACCCAAAGTTTAAAATGTTCTTATAGTTAAACATTTTGAACTTTAGATTGGGTTGGGTTCGGCAACCCAAACCCTAGCCTTACATGAACTTGAAAAATGATCTCCACTTAAAATTTATTCAACATTTTAAACTTTAGATTGGATCGAGTCAAACAATCCAAACCTTAGTCTAATCCAAGCTTGAAATAAAAATTTTCGAACTCGACTTAAAATCCCGTTCAACTTAAGTCAAATTTGTTTTTTTAAGAGTAAGATATTGGATATTATTAAGAAATTTAACAAGAAAAAGGGAGGATTAACAAGCCACTCCCCCCGATCCACACTTGAACGTATTGCAGCAGCTAAGTTATGTGCAACAACATTCGCAGATCGATGAACAAAAGAGACATTCACATGAACCATCTCCGACAAAAGAGCTTTACAATC
>JANKOE010000204.1:63366560-63397196 GCA_026284465.1 Erythroxylum citrifolium
ATGGCGCACAGGTCGGTCAGCTGGGTTGATTTTGAGGATGACTTAGGATAGATGCTTGTATCAGTTTCCTTTTTGGTTTTGTTTAGGGGACTGATAGACTTGTCTATTCTGCTTTTGGACGCCTGTATTAGAATGATATTATGATTTTAAAATTTACTGGTTTCTGATGTTATGGTTTTAAATTATTGCGATGCCATGAGGATTATTAGTAGAAATGTTCTGGTGGTGCACCTTATCGTGGGACACATCGTCGGAGCGACCTTCGGGTTTCCCGTCGTGTACCCTACGATGAGGGGGCGCTACATTATCTTTGCTAACGTGACACTGCTACGTGGCAATGAACTCTGATTAACACAAATCAATCTAATTGTTAAAACAACGTTCTTTCATGATCAAACTGAATCGATCTCGTTTTAACCTAAGAAGCACGAACATAACAAAATGGAGTCGTGTCCTTGTCGGACATGCACATGTCCTTCTTAGACATGTGTCTGACACGGACACCTACAAAGAGTGCATATATATATTCTAGATATTTTTAGAGGAGTTTATAAAGTACAAAATATGTATGAACTATCAAGATATTGGAAGTCTTGTAATACACCAATCAATATATATTATATTATAAATTTTAAATTTTTTTTCTGTATTCTAAATTTTATAATATATATATATATAAATATATCTCGTATTCATGTCCATCAAATTTTAGAAATTAGTATATTTCTGTATCCATGTCCATGTCATATCACGAGTCCGCTTCCTTGCTTCTTAGGTTTTAACAAACAAATGAACAATAAACTTGTCGTTCTCTAGCCTAAATTAGGATTGAATTGTTTTTCTTTGTCTGGGACTCTGGGTAATCTCTTTTTCTCACTCTGTGTGCTGTTAAATTTCCCATTTGTTTACTTTTGATTTTTGGTAAGATTTATGATGATCTCCTTTTCGTTCGTCATCCTTCTTTCTCTTTTTCTTCTTTTCTGGGCGAGTGTGAATGAATCAATAAATGTTCTATTTTGAAGAACTTGCTTTCAAATTTTGTTATAGATTGGAGGTTTTTGAGTTGTTTTTCTTTTTTGCTTCCTGAGCTTTTGTTATCGTTGGAGATGCTTCGATGATTGATTTTGTTGATTCACTGTTGGGATATCTTACGGAATTCTGTGATGTGAATGAAGCCCGTACTACTAATTTTTTGCTAGATTTGGAATTTTTAGGTGGATTTGTATCGATTTCACATGTTGTCGTTGTCAAAATGTTCATATTTTTGTTCGTTTCTGAATTAACTTTGGTTACTTTTGTTCTTTTTGATCTATCCATGAGGTTTCTTCGCTGATTGACTAGTCTCAATTTCTAGTTCTTTGTATTGAGTTGCTACTATATTTATGCAGTAGGCCAAAACCTGTCATTGTCATCAATTACTCGCTATGCTGATTGATGAAGAATGGGGAGTTTATGTCACAGAGAATGGTCATCTTTAACTTAGTATTGCTTTATGGAAGCACTAATTTTGCACCTGGAACCATTGGTCAGTTACTTGGGTGATGGAGCACCTTCCCGTCGAAGTCATTGAGAAGCCACTGGTGCTGATCGGATAAAAAAGCGTCATGTTGGTGCTTGTTTGTATTGCTACTGGAAACTAGGGGCATTTTGTGGTCGTTGTTGTGAATTGTTTTGGAGTGGTGTGAGCTGCTATCATGGTCGGAGAAGAAGTGCAGCTAGTGGCTGTGGTTCGCCATAGAGGAGAGACACAACTGAGGTTGAGCTTGCGACATGAGGAAGTGCCTGATTGAACTTTGCTAGCATGTCGTGGCGAGACGCAAGCATGGCTGCTCCTCCATGTTGCACCTACCAATAGTTGGCGTTAACGGAGGCGGCTGGTTCCATGGGATTGCTAGATCTGGGTAGCAATCGGTCACTGACGATAGGCCACTGTATCACACCCCGTCGTTCCAATTTGTCGTTTAGGGATTTAGGTTACAATTTACAAATTGAGAACGATGGGTAAGAGTGATTTCGTGGGTCAAGAGAAAATTTAGGGAATTAGGTTAAGTTGTTTAAAACGACGTAGTTTCAATAATTAGATTAACTTCTACTAATTATGCTAATGTGTCTAATTAATGGAGTCTTTAACATGTAACAGTACCACGTCAATAAAGATAACGGTCAGGCTAACGTTGGATTATAATTGCAAAAAATTGAAAGTTTAGGTATTTTATTGCTACTTTTTAAAATTTAAGTTATAATTAAAAAATTAACAAAAATTTGAACTTTTTTTAGTAATTAAAATATAATTGAATGAGATTGTCATTATTTACTAAAAATTTTAAAGTTTAATTGAAAAAAGAGATTGTTAAATAAAAATTAATTGATTTATTTTAACTTATAAGAACTTATTAATTTATAAAATTAATCAATTAATTAATAAACTGATTGATTTTTAAAAATAAAAGTTATTAAAATAAATAAAACTAAAAAAATAACCAATTTACAAATTTTATTATTAAATGAGTTGACTTTTTTAATCATTAATTAATAATAATTTTTTGTAAATTTAAAAAATCTTTTACCTCGTTTTTTTCCTGATATGGAATAGTCATCATCTACTGAACAGATATGAGTTCACGAACCAAGTCTTCTTTGTCTGCTGATCATGGTGGCCAGACCGCCTGCGCCATTTACACTTGGCTTGTGTTAAACTAACTGATCATGTCATATTCAGCCAACACCATAGATATTTGAAGCTGGTTGATGACTGTCATGCATGCGTAGAGAGGCTCATATGATAGAGCGAGAGAGTAGGTGGGTTTCATGGCAGACTTCTTGGCCCACATATGTTAAAGTCAATGTAGATGGTAGCTCTCTCGGCAATCCCGGCGCTGCTGGTTTTGGTGGTTTGATTCGAGATGAGACTGGTCGTTGGATTGTTGGTTTCACAGGTTTCATTGGTGTCGCCACAAATTTGCTAGCTGAGCTCCAAGCTATTTTTCATGGCTTTTCTGTAGCATGGACTCACGGTTATCGGCGAGTTATTATAGAGTCTGACTCTCTCGAAGCTATTCATTTAGTTACTGGCTCGTATTCTCACTCACACCCTTATTTAGTTATTATTGAGGATATCAGGAACATGATGACTAGAGATTGGGATTGTTCGATTTGTCACACCCTCAAGGAAGGAAATCAGTGTGCTGATTTCTTAGCAAAATATGGATCTTCTTCATCACCGCGTTGGCAGGTATGGGACAGCCCACTGCTGAGACTTCGTCAACTTCTGCAAAATGATGTTCTCTCTATTACTTTTCTGAGCCGTTTGATCTCCTTTGTCTTTGTCTTTTCCTTTTCACCCAAAAAAGTGTTCTCTTGGGCCTGTGTCTAGTTCATGAAGGAAGTGCTTAATCTGACGCTTGCTTGTTCGTTACTCAGCTGAAAATGTGGACTAGTCTTCAAATCAATTCAATCTATAACTAGAAAAGGGCAGACCCACAATGTCTGCCTGTCGACCCGTGCAGTCTCATTGCGGTAATCTTAAGGGGAGGAGAACCTGCATACTACTTTGTTTCATACATCTCACCTTTTCAGGTCCTACATAAATATGTGGATAAGATGATATAGAACAAAATAAGATCAGAATAACCGAAACAGAAGATGTGTTCAAACTAGTTACGATGACTATGGCGTGTTAGAGATGTGTTCCCAAGTCAATATTTCTACCGAAGATATGTGCATTCTGCATACTATTCTATTGGTTTAGATGTTTCGAGTAAAATTACGCGTGGATTAACTTGTCTATGACAATTACGCGTGGATTAACTTGTCTATGACAAGAACATGTTCAAAGAAAGTAGCTTAGAATGAGGTCAGAATTCTGAAATCCCTTAGAAACTTTCAGATGAGAATTGCATGAAATTGGCAAGAATGTTGTTCTGAATACTTTGGGACAGACACAGGTTTTAGGCCCTATTTGATAAACAACGGATTACATTAGTTGATAGTTGATTTTATCTGCGTTTAGCTGATAGCTGATTATATTAACTGATTTGACCAGCTAATAATATTAGATGTTTGGAAAAATTAACTATTTAGTATTAGCTGTTGATGTTAAAATGACTTATAAAGACATAACTTTCAAAAATATTAGAATTTCGTTAAATATTCTTATAAGAATTTAGAATTTATATTTGTAATTTTACACAAATTAAGTTTATAATTTTGCTAAAACACATAATAATAATAATAATAAATAATTGGGATCAAAATTATACTTTTTAACTCCAAAGAGAAAGGTTTTTATATAATTTTCTTTATCATTTTCTTATTGTGTGTTTTTTAACTAGCTGAATAATGAATGGTAAAAACTAAAAAGCTGATGTTCATATACGCCAATGCCAAGTTGACGAAGGAAAGGAACATATATGTCCGAAGGCACAGCCAATGAAGTAAAACGCTACTCTTCCTGAGCTTTTTAAAAATCAGCTGATTAGGTTTAATCACTGGTTACCAAATACTAAAATTAGCTGGTAAATAAAATCAATCAGCTAAATTTATTTAACCAGCTATTTTTTAGCTAACAAGTCAATAACCAAACGGGCCTTAATCTCTTATTTATCTGATTTTTTAATCTCTTATTTATCTGATTTTGAACTTTCTGCAATACATTAACTTCTTTACTTTGATTCTGTCTCCGCATTTTGAAATTTCAGCAAATTGTTCGGTGAAAAATGAGATCTTTCATCTTTGAGTATATTATGGACCTATAGATCACTAATCTCAACTGTTGTGTAATATTGATCCCCTCAACTTGGAGGGTCTTTCAAGTGATTGAAAAAAATGCTATAAATGGATGATCAGGTACATGAGCTGAAACTTAGACACAAGCATCAAATATCCTTCACCATACTAGAGATGCTGAAGAACCCATACTTTATTTTTTTCTGGATTAAACATGTTTCGGTGAATCATTCCACTAGGATCTCAATAGCTTTAGCAGAATTCTTGCGTTTGTTTTAGTCCTACTGCTGCACTGACTCTGCAAAAGCAAGAGCAGCTGACTTAAAACTCCACCAACAATTGCTTCTTCCCTTGCTTGTAAAGATTCTGTGCATAGTTTGATCAGTGAGTTAATAGCACTCTCACTCCCTTCATGATCCGATACCTGGAAAACCATCTTAACTATTGTTCTGATGCCATTTGGGTGGTTGATCACATCTTTTCTGGCACTTTCTAGTCCTAGAAGAAGCTCAATTGTGGCCATTGCCTTTGGTGCCAAGCTTCTTTCATGTCTTCTGGCATTATATATGTATGTTAATAGACCATTTATTACACCTTGTTGAATCAAAGTTTCTCTGTTCGATTCTAAGGAGCATAGTCCAGATATGGCTTTAATTGCAGCTTCTGATACCTGGTAATTCTCATGAACGGCAGTAAGAACTAGCCCATGAAGGAGTTGATGGCATTTTCCAAGCATTAGACAGAGTTCTCTGGTCAGAAGAGATGATGATATTGCCTGTATAAGACGACACAAACTGCCCTTGATGTTGATAGTGCCATGATGAAACAGAACTTGAAACGATTCCAAATTGGACTCTTCTTTTAGCATGTTTAAGACCTCTAATTCTCCAAGAGACAGCAACTTGAGGACACAACAAAGTGTTTGCTCCACAAGCATAACACGTTCTTGGAACAGCCTATGGTGTTCTGCTTTTCCAGAAAAGAGTAGTTTCAGCAACAAAGGTAAGATATCTGGTTGAAGGAGATGAGAACAATTAGATGGAGATTCTTCTGCTAGAGTTTGAAGCTTCTTCTCCCAGGAAACATCCTGAGATTCAAGGTTGTGCTTAAGTGAAGCGAAACAACCCATTTCTGAGAAATAATCAAGGCCAGCTTGAGGACCCATTTTCAGCCACTGATCGATCAAATGGCGAAGAGTATGATTAGGAACCATGGATACATCAGCAAGTTTCTGCATTGTCACAGGGCATGTAAGATTACCTGCTGATAGCCATTTCTCTATGCTCGATCTATCATAGGTTTGGCCTATACATAGAGTCACAGAATCTTCAAACAAGTCTAGACTAATTGGACACCTGAACAAGTGGGGTATGGGAACTTCAGGTTCTTGCATGGAAGGAAACAAAGGACTGAAGAACCTGAATGCTTTGATGTTTGAAGTAATGATATTGGCTGAAACTTACAGAATCCAGAAGTTTTCAGATAATAGTTGCTATACAAATCCAAGGCACGAATCATAAAGGACAAAACTTGGGAAAGCACTCATGTTTAAAAGCCTGCAAGTTACACTGTAAACTTACAGACAACACACATGACAGGCACAGTGAGCAAAAATGAGAAGGCAAAAGGACTAAGAAGGTGTAGAGGCAAGAGGGCAATCTTAGTTGAAGGTATCAAATGAGAACAACGGCATACAAACACAACATGGAGCAAAGCAAGTAAGGCCGTAACCTTATCTTGGTGAATCTGGAAGAGGTCCCCTTAGGTGGTCCAAGCTGTAAGATCCTTCCAATTTAAGAGGTTGAAGGTTTGAGACCTGTGAAATAGTTATCCAGAACACATAATTTACGAGTCATTACATGTACTTGACAGTTTATTTAATATGTATTTATAAGATAACAACTTCGGCTTCCCTGTTAAAAGAAAATATAGAATAATTAGGTTGGAAGTTGTCCTCAAGCCTTTTCCCTCCTTTTTCAGTACCTATCAGTTCAGTCAAACTGACCCAACTACAAGGAAAAGTATAAGCTGTTAATGTCTTTGAAGTTTGAATCTGGCCCACTTGAGTTGGAAAATGGAATGTACAGTTGAGATTGAGAGAGAGAGGACGAGTTGAATAATGTTTGTCACAAGATGCACGAGAACATGGGAAAGCAGAATGCAGTAAATGCAATAGAAACTCGAATCCAAAAGAGGATGACAATAAGTCTCTGTGTTGGGACATTCCTATGGAATTTGTTTAGTTCTCGTTAGAGGTCAAGTTGCTTAGTAATTTCATGAGAATTACTTAATTTGTTTTCATGATAACATTGACAAATTTATTGTAATTTTAGTATTTTTATAAAATTAAATAAATTTTAAAATATCTTAAATTTTGAAAAGGGTCACAAAGTCAACAACTTAAACTTTTATTTTATTTTATTATTTTTCTTTTTTTTCCACTTGGATCATTTAAAAATAACATCTTTATTAGTTAAGAAGAGTAAGGCTACATACTATTAGACCTCTCTAAAGTAAAATTCTGTCGAACCCTTTAAGGGGTAGTTGAGTTGGTGGAGTGGGGAGGTATGGAATCAAAAGGTCCTGTGTTCAAATCCCTTACCTCTGCTCTCTTGATCGAGCCTGTCGTATAAGATTTGTCTAATACGGAACATCCAGGTGGCGTAATTTGCAAGCTATTGAATCAATCCTAAAATTTACCCGGTACGCATTCAAATGATGGCGACTGCATATGTTAAACTTACTTTTACAGCTGTACCAATATATTTCAAGCAATTCAACTCATGTGCTTTTAATTTCTATTTAGAGAAAGAAATGACCGTTTTTAATATAATTATTTCATTTTTAAAAAATTATTGTCAAGTTCGATTGATATATTTTTTCTTTTATTGCATTTATTTTGGAATGAAAATACAAAATGTTATAAGAAATTAAAAAGCTATTAAAATTATTAATATGATTGGAATAGTACATAATAAATAGAGATGACACTTTTAGCTCAGCTCAGCTCGACCCGACCCAACCCTAGGCTTAAAAAGAAGGTTAAAATCGTTATCATTTTGTTAAATTTTTTTAAAAAATATAGACAGGTCATCTAGTCAATGTGTCGGGTAGCTCTGTATTAGGCGCAGTTCAACCCGACCTATTATCATCCTTAATAATAAACTTCAAAATTGTTATTATTTTAACTGCAATAATCATTTTTTTAGGCTCACAAAATTGTGTGAAATTTGTGAGAATGAAAATTACCATTTAATTAAAAATTAATGAAACTAAAACCTAAAGTGTTGTTTTAGTTTCAAAGAAAGAATCTATCAAGTGCATAGTTGGGTGTGACTTTTTGACTAGCAAAAGCTGGCATCCTACATATGCGGTCAATTTATAGCAGCTGGTCATCAGGTCCAAGTCTATCAATCATATCATCTGCTGTAGATTGGACCGTCAATGCAAATTCGAAATTGTTAAGCAAAATTTACTTATTGTATCATTCGGTAAATTATTTAATAATATGGTTGGTCCAAAAAATATATATAATCCATTATTTGGCTTTAAATTCTTAGTTCATTAATGGATCATTTGGAGTACTAATTTGTAAATTATAACTTACTCTTGATAATTTATTTAGTATATATTGAAATAATAATAATTAAAAATTTTAAATAATCATTTCTTATCCAATTAAATAAAATTTTCTTTATTAGTAATATCCATTACCATATTGTGTTGTTAATTGGAGCTTTATAGGTCATTTAAGGTATATAATTTTTGAAATCACACCAAATTTAATGTGTTAATTGCTTTTTATTTTCTGATCGAGTAGATAAATATCTTTATATTATAAACTACAAATTTTAGTTAAATTTTTTGAATTTTTTAATGTAGGAAAATAAAATATTATATCCTATAAGGTAAGTTGTTTTAGATGTGACCAATGTTTTAAAACTCAAACCTATCTTAAATTAGGAATTTGATATGGTTTAATCCTAAATTAATGAGGTCTTATTTTTTGATATTTCAAAAAATTACATTAATCATGACTAATAATTTAACAAGATAATACAATAATGCATAAAATATAGAAAAAAATGAAATTTTATAATAAGATTTATTAATATATCCGTTATTAAATTAGAGATAATTTGCATCAAATTTAACAAAATTTTTATTAGTTTGAAACATTATTAATTAACAAGATCCAAACTCACTAAGCATTTAACCATTATTTTAAAACTTGGACCGGCCGTTGAACCAGAGGCTTTACTGGTCACCGGCAATGTGTGACGTTATAATTATGCAAAAATTATATTTAATTATATATAATATTAAAAATATTAAAAAATACAAAAATATACCAAAAAATAAAAAATAAAAAATATTAAACCAGTGGTCGGATCGGTTCGACCGGTCAATTGACCGGTTTTGACCGATTCTCACTGAATCAATTAAGAACCAGTTTTTAGGGATGAATCGAACCAGATAGTCGACCGGTCACCGATCGGACTGGTCGATCCGGTCCAATTTTCAAAATAGAGCATTTAACCAAACTTGTGATGAGTTGTTTCACATAAGACACTTATTAAAAGTAACCTATCCCTAAGTGCAAAGTGTATTATACATCTACGGGGGGAAAAGGGCAACTTTGCTTTGCACAATTTTATAACTCTATCAAAGTGGGTAGGCAAGAAAGGAAAAAAAAAAGTATATTCCAACTTTCAATATGGAAGATGGAAGCATAGAAATTGGAGTGGTGATAATTACAATAGGAGAAAGTGACAACTAACATATATAGAAAAAGACAAACCAAATGGATAAAATGAATCTTTTAGCCATTTAAAGCTAAGAGGAAGACATGTGTCTCTCTTTTTATGGAGGTTTTGAAGGATACCTTGTCTGCCATTGGAATTTTAGAACAATCCAACCTTCCACTAGTGTGTAAGAAAGCCATGGATGACGCTTGTTTTTAACTAAAGGTTTAGAATCCAAACATGTTTACGTGGTAGTTGACCAACCATTACATATTTAGACGTTTAGATTGATTCAAAAAGCAATTCTAATTTGAATTTAAAAGATTTATAAATTTGAAAATAATTAATTAAAAAGTTGATTAATAGTCTTAAATCTGAATTTTTAATCAATTTTTAAGTGTCTGTTTGGATAGGCTTATACCAGTAGAACTTTTGTCAGTAGAATTTTTCTGAAAAATGCTTTTCTAAAAAGTTAATTGACTGTTTGACTGTCATTTAAAAAAGAGCTCTTTTGAAAGAGTTTTGATAGCATAAAAATAAAATGTACTTTTAATTTTAATTATATTTTATCTTGTAATAAAAATTATTTATGCATATAAATATTATTCAAGGTATATTAAACAATATACAAAGTACAATATATTAATTATTATATAATTTTAAATCATATGAAACATAAATCAAAATATATATAACCAAATCTTTTATATGGATTATAATATAAGTAAAACTAATATAAAAATAAATATTAAAACGTATAAAAAGTCAAATAATATTGTATACTTCCCAAAATAAACAAGAAGATGAGTCTGTGGGTATTGTAGGAATTATGTGTAAAATATAAGGATAAAAGAGACTAAAAAAAGTTCATTAATTTATTTGAAAAATCTACTGAAAAGGTACTTTTTGAGAAGTTTCAAATTTCACATTCTTAAAAAGCTAAATTTTAACTACAAAAAAGTTATATCTATTAAAAATGCCATTTCATTTTACAGTCAAACACTCATTATTTTTAAAAAACTTTTACGGTAAAAAAGTACTTATTTATCCTCTAAAAACTCAACCAAACAAGCACTACATCATGTTAGCAATAACTCTAGTTTAAGTTTAAGAGATTTATATACTAAAAAATAAATAATTAAAAATTATTTAATATTGTTAAATATGAATTTTAATTAATTATTTTTAAATATATTTTTAAAACTCGAGTTAGACTAATAATTGTAAACAGTAGCTCTCTTTTGCTTGACAAGACTAATTGATAAGAGATGTGAGTTTGCATGAGAAGAAAAGAGAGTGAGTTAGACATTATCCACTACTAAATGCTTAATTATATGAATCACGTTGTCTTATACAAAGTAAAGATTCTAGCTAGGAAGCCAAAGTCAGAGTAGGCAACCATTAACCTTGCAATTGGGGTAGGAAGAATTAGGCATTGATTGGCTTTATACCGAATTTCAGGAAAAATTGATGCTCTTTTGTAATATTATATTACTTAAAGTGGGTAATTAAAATTTTTTAATATTGAAATTGGAAGACTCGACAATATGGTATATTCTTTATGTATCACCTTTTTTCATTATGGCATTTTTGCACAAAGAGTGACGAGAAGAGGCACTTGAGTGAGAAGAAAAAGTTTTAAAGTGATTTTACAATTGATTTAGTACTAAGTTATAAATTAGGCATTTCCCAATATGTCTTCAAATGTTTATTACAAAAATAGTGATAAAGTTGAAGAAATACGGAGGAACGTATTAAAATAAAAATCGAACTAGAAGTTAAACTAATAAAACAAGAGATTTAAGGTTAAAGAAATTCAACTGGTATTTCACTTTCATAAAATCGATTAAAGATTGAAGAAAATTTTAAAATTTAAAATATGATTTAAAGAAGTTGTCTTTATTTGTAAAAAATTTTGAAGTTTAATTAAAAAATGAAACTATTAAATAAAACTTAATTGATTTATCAAAATTGATTAATTTATAAAACCGACCGATTAATTAATAATTTGGTCAGTTTTTAATAATAATATTTATTAAAGTCAATTGAATTAAAAAATTAAAAATCAAATTAAAAAAGTTAGTCAGCTCAAAGTTTTCACAATAAACCAACTGAATTGATTAAATTTTTTAATCATTGATGTTGGGCATACAAATTCTCAAAATTCATGCAATATAAATGACCAATTATTTTAAGAACATTATTTTCTCACTGAATATTTACAAGCTGTGGATAATAAAAGAGTACTAAAAAAGATATATAAGAGTGGCTCTATTAAAATACATGTTTATAAAACTTTAAACATCAATGATATTTACAATCTAAATGCTAACAAATTATGGTACACATTTGAATGTTTCACAATTACTAAAAGAGTATTTTGTAATATTTTTCAAAATAAATTTATATTAAAAAACACTTTTTAGTATTAAAAACTAGTTAAAACTTTGTAAATATTTATCAAATTACTTTAATACAAATTCGCATGTAATTGTACATATAACACTATTTATATAAACATTGTCAAGTAATAGAAGTTTAATATCTTTAAAACAAATAAATCCACTTTGTTAAATTACAAACTAATGTAAAATTATTTAACTCAAAATTAGAGGAAAATTAATTGTGTCTAAATTTAATCATAAATAATTAAAAACAATATTTTGATAAAATACAAATTTTCGTATTTAGTAAGATTGACCCTTAATGATCATCAAAAATTGGCTATGTAATTAGGTCTAAAATTGTATTATCTTGGAGAGGAAGGAGTAATTTAGTATAGGGCTAAGCTAAATAATTGAAACCATAAAAGGAATAAAATATATATTTTTCTTGAAAATATAGTATTTATATTATACTAAATAAATCATGGTTGTCTAGGTCCTATGTCAACCAATTTGAGCCAAATTATAAGTACCATGTAAATTATAAGTCTTACGCCTATGTTTAGTTGGACGTAAAATTTTTAATGGAATAGAAAGGAATATAATGAAATGGAACGTAAATGAACGTAATATTAGAAAATTGTTGTTTGGGAGGGATGGAAAGGTTCATAATGTAATAAAGTAAAATGTTGTTTGAATGAAAGATTTATAAACCATTTCATTCCATTAAAAACCTGACGTCTAACAAAACATAGCTTATGCCAAATGAATTCCTAAAACACGAGAGAAGAAACATCAAAATGAAAGATGAAAGGGTATTAAATGATGTTTCACCAAGATTAAATTTGTTAAAATCTTCTAATTTTTATATTATATTTTATTTATATATTAAAATTTTTGTTTAAAATAAGCTTTCAAATTTTATTGTCATTTTTAATATCATTTTACACTTCTATCGTTACAAAAATAGTATTTATTGCTAACAAAAACCTCACATTATTAGGGTTGTAAGTGTTACTAATATATGATGCTTAAACTTTTTTTATTCTTTGGCCATCTGTTAGAATGAAATCTTTATTGTTGTGCTGAAATCAATAATTGAAAACATTATAAATTGCAAAAACTTTTAACTGTTTAGTTTTTTGTCGTTAAAAATAACTAATTAATTATTTAATTAGTTAATTTTTATAAATTAATTAGTTATTATAAATTAAAATAAATAAATTAATATTTATTTAACAATTTTTTTGAATTAAACTTAAATTTTTTATTGACAATTTCTTTCTATTATATTTCAAATATTTTATTTTTATTAAAATTTTAACAAAATTTATGACAGTCTAATATCAGTCAAACCTTTTAAACCTTAAATTTTTTATCTTACCGAGTTAACTTTCCGTTTAATTTTTAAAACATACACTAAACTATTGAAAATATTAGAAGCTTGTACATCCTAAAATAATGGAAGTTGATATGAAAAAAAATTATTGTACAAATGAAAAATTAAGAAACTTCCTAACTTTCCTTCTCTACAAGTTTTTGAGTATGAATCTATCTCCTTGATGGGTAGTAGTTGTGGATTCACATAATCCTATAGTATCTGTATACATTTAAGCATCGTATATTGGTTGGTCCGTTGACGGATCTTTAGTCGTCGATCGTCTGTTAATCAACTCCTCGTTGCTAAATGGATCATCTAGTGCACTAGGAGTCGTTGGCGATGAAACATCTCCTTCTCCCACGGGTCCTGCTCCGACGAACTGTTGCACCACTAACACTGAAACTGTGGCTGCAAAGTCTGATGAAGCTAGCAAGTCGCCAATGGCTCCAAGCTCAGGGCACTCACTCCAGTCTGTGAGACCAGCTGTAAGTGGTGAAAACGACCCTTGTCCTCTTCCGACTATGAACAGGTCATGAACATTGTCCATTGCTCTTATAGCTGCCACAGTTTCCTCTCCATTGTTGACAACTTTCTCAGTGTAAAAAATGGACTCATCATTAGCTTTATGGATTCTGAATTCGTTTATAAGTTCCATATCAAGTTGGTGGTCCATGTCAATGTTTGTTCCAATGGGTAGTGCAGTGAGTTCATCTGAATTACTGTGTGAAACTCTTACAGGTTGTGCTGTTTCATGGCCTGGAATGAACCTAATGACTGTTAGGGTTACTCCAACATGTTCTGACATCCGCCATGCATATGCTAGAGCTTCTCTATCGTCTGGTCCACCAAAGAAGAGCACAACTATCTGATGAGAGATATGGTTCGCAGATAGTCTCGTCGATCCAGTTAGCCCTCTATCGACGAGAATCCCAACTGAACATGGTGCGTTTGCTAACACATTCTGGTTCACAGATCTAAATGCAGGGTTTGTTGGTTCCATACCTCCATCAACTGTTTGCTGCTTGTGAAAAGGAATGATTATGAAAGCGACCCTTTTGTCTTCTGCTAAGTTGCAGATGTCTTCGTGCATTGTAGAGTAAGGTGAAATGGCTGTTAATGGCTGAACTGAGACACAACTGTTGTGTTGTTCATAGTTCTCGAAGGCATTGATGATGTGGTCGGACTGAGCTTGTGTCCGGTTAAGAGCAGGTCGGCCTGAAGTTCTGGTGTTGTGGACTATGAGCATGGCAGATGTTCGACCTGTTAGTTCTACAAGATGGAGGACATAGACACACATCGGAGACTTTTTGGTTGGATTAGAAGCTTCTAGGAGGTTGATGATGGTTGGGACGTTTCGGGGTGTGTGTATACACACCAGAACTCGAAGCTCATAATCTAGTTTTGTCCTCTGAATCGTTCGCCTTTTGTATGCTATGCACCTTCTTGCTGGCTTATACACTGTTGTAATAATTGGTGTGATGATTCCAGTCATGACAACAGCCACAATCACCATGATTGCAAAAGCTTGATCATCTAAGACCTGTACATAATGAAAATCGTGCACAAATCAAGTATGACCAATGTGATTGTCAAAGTATGCAAAAATCAAGTATGACCAATGTGATTGTCAAAGTATGCAATCAAGTATGTCTGTGTTTGTGTACATACATCAATGTGCAACTAAGATGTTTAAAGAAATGTAAGTACCTTACCTTTTGGTCTTTGCCGACATTGAGGACAATCATTTCAACAAGGCCTTTGGTGTTCATAAGCAAACCGAGGGCAACCCCATCAAGTAATGGCATCTTGTAGAAGAGAGTAACAATCATAGTTCCTGCAACTTTACCAGCAGTTCCAAGGATGATGACAAGAGTTAGAATTCCCCAGGTACTGGCTTTGTTAATGGAAGATATATCAGTCTTGAGTCCACTCATAGCAAAGAAAAGTGGTAGCAGAAGTCCTGAAACAAAGTCCTCTAGTTTCTCTATAAGTGTCACACCCAAAGGTCCATTTGGAATAACTAGTCCGAACACAAAAGCCCCGAACACAGAATGTGTTCCAATGGAGTCTGTAATGAAACCTGAAATCATCACTCCTGTGAGAATAAGGCATATGTAGAACTCACTGAATGTTTCTCCTTCTGGGGTTCTTCGAACCACCCACGAGATTGCTGGTCTAACAACAAAGATGCAGAAAACGACGAATGCTACACTAGAAAGAATCACCCACAGAGAAGCCAAAGAAGCTGTTTCATTCTCTGCTAATGCAATGGCAAAAGCTAGCAGAACCCAAGCACAAATGTCATTAACTAAAGCTGAAGACATTGCAAGCCTTCCAAGCTCTGAGTTGATGAGTTTCAGCTCTGCAAGGATTCTCGCAAGCACTGGAAAAGCTGTGACAGAGAGAGCTACACCTAAGAAGATCGTTACTGTCCCTTTGTGAACAGTATGTTCACTTTGAATTACGAAGCTGAAACCGAGACTTACAAGGAAAGGCAATATCATACCAACAACAGCTATGAACAATGCCCTTTTCCCAGTTCTTCTTATCACAGATATGTCCATTTCTACTCCAACAAGGAAGAGGAAGTAGAGTAATCCGACGTTTGCCATTGTTTCAAGCACCATCACACTTCTCATAGGAAATATTGTTTCTGCAAATGTTGTGTTACGACCTAGCACAGATGGTCCCAATAACACTCCACCCTGTAAATTTTAAGAACATCATAAAGATCATTGTCTTCTTGAAACGATTCAACCGTGATTTGATCATGATATTGGACGATCATTTCAATTTTTTTTTCATGTTGGTCTTCATGCAAACGTTTGCACAAATCTCATGAACATCTAATGCAGAATTAAACAGAAGAATAAGAAAAGACTTACCAGGATCTCGGAGATGACACGAGGTTGACGAAGGGGTTTGAGGAAGAACACGAGAATGCGAGTGGTGACTACCACCAAAGTTAGCTGCAAAATGAAAAGAGGGAGGGAGAAATCTAAAGGATTATCACCTTGCCACACACCATTTGTGGTGATCATGGTTGGTGCATAGCACACTATTGTCTCCTGTGTTTTGTTCCATACTGTTGATACAGGCTCCACGTCCGCCATTTCTGTACCTTCTTCCAAACCCTCTTTCTCTCTAGCAGCTTGCAATCTCCACCACCTTCCACCACGTTGGTATCGGAAAGATTTGGTGTTTCTGCAGATTATAATGTTCAGGAGACATGAATATATCAAACGGGACGGAGATGAAAACCCTATTTTTTGTTTCTTTTTCTGGTTTCTGATCAGGAGGAATGAGGAAACAGGTAGAGAAAGCTAGGTTCAAGTTTGATGGCTACCCGCCCCACCTGGAGGCTCTCTCTTTTGTGGTGTACATTGAAAATGAAAGTAACTCTTGTGTTTTACTTTCGTGGAACTCTATTTTAAGAAAGTTATGGCGTTGTAACAACTAAATAGCATCTGATAATTTGGAACTTCCATTTACATGCATTCACATCTAGCTAGGTTCTGCAATTTCACTTTTGAATTGGACTTGAGATGATCCAAATCTTATTTTTAAAACATCGACATTATTTTAATATAATCAGGTGGTGTTATGGTTTTTACACCTTAGAAGAAGGTCTTTCAATGGTGGAGCCATGGAGTTTTATGTGATTGTATGCCAATGTTTAATAAGAAAAGGGGAAAACTAAGTCATGAAGCCGTACAATATCATGTTATTAAAGTCAATTTCGTTTCTATTTAATAAAATTTTATCTTATTATAATTCAAATTTCAATTTCATTTAATAAAAAATTTAGTGAATAAGAGAAACAATTTGAATAATTACTCTTTGTTTCAATTAAGAAAAATTAAAATAATATGTGTATACTTAAATTCTTAGAATATATGTATTTTTGAATTCATTTTTATATAAATTGACTATAGTTCCTTTTATAATATATATATATATATATAACAAATTCATTCAACAAACTTATCATAAATAGAAAAATATAATAAATAAAAAATGACAACGATGAGGTCAATCCTTTTAATTATAGAACAAGATTTTCTGTCCAATTTTATGGTGTTTTATTGTGTCTAGTGAATCTCAGCCATTCATTTATGCGAGTCCCGCGTGAGCTTCACATAAATAAACTTAGAATCCGCATAAATAAATGGCTGAGATTCACTTAACACAATAAGACAACATAAAAACTGGATAAAAGATTTGGACTCTTTAATTATAAGTCCAAAGTTACGAAAACAATTCTTTACATTACGACTTTGCAGGGAGTCTCGTGCAAATGGTAAAATTGAGATTGCTAAATAAAGTAAAATAAGTTTGTTTAATTATTAAATGAAATTATATTATTTTTAATTTAAATAAATTTCAATTTAAAATTCATTAAATTCAAATTTGTCCATCCCTCTTAACAAATAAAAATATTAGTACACATCAAATGGTTTGGGTTGCACGAGCAGATCGATGTGATTAGGAAATTGGGGATCATAAGCAATACAAGAGATGATTTCTGTCAATTGTGGCTTATGCACATTGAAACCCCAAATCAAAACATACAAAACCCGTCTTCTATTTCCTCTCTTCTCCTCCAAGAACAAGACCCTTTCTTCTTCTTACTCTGTCAAGATTGTTTCTTCAATGTCTTCTTACGACAAGGAGCTCGCTGCCGCCAAAAAAGCCGCTTCCTTGGCTGCTCGTCTCTGCCAGGCAGTCTCCATCTTTCACTAACAGTTTTATTAAGTACAAGTATTCAATTTTTGGTTGTTCATTTACTGTCTTGTTCTAAGAAAAGGATCCGCATTATGAGTAATACTTTTTTTCTTGTCTGTGTGTGGTGAGATCTTAGCTTTAAATCTTAATTTGAAAGTGACCCAGAAGCTAAAGTTTTAATCTTGATTGAAAACCCTTGTTATTTGCGGTTGCTGTTTATGTTCACAGGATTGTTTTTTTTCTTTGCTCTTAGTTAATCGTCCATTTTAGCTTCTCTGATGCTTTATTTGCCATTATTGCTACTGGTGTATTCTTTAGCACAAAAGCCATCTTGGGTCGAACCAAATCATACGTCTTTGTTTTCTTCTAATTCTGTGTGCTACAATTGCATTACATGGTTTCTGGTTATCTTCACAAGATTTAGAGTCTTTGAAAGGACCTGATTTTTCATTAAGTGTGTTGTGATGGTCTTCAAACAAATGTAATGTGATCGCAGTCACCTTTAAACCATAAGAAAATAGTTTGATATCACACAATGTGCTAATACTACTGTCAATGCTTTTTGCTTCCGAATGACTATAGATGATTATAGATGTTTCTGATTAACTCATGCAGTTTACAATCTTGATCGTTGCGTTATTACTACCATTTATCATTTTTTTTCACATTGGTAGTCAGAGGACCATGTTCTATTTACGTAGAATTTTCTGCTCTTGTTTATTAAGCTAAGTTTATCTATTTCCCTTCTGGTTCCTCAGAAGGTGCAGAAGGCTCTTGTGCGGTCGGATGTGCAGTCAAAATCTGATGAGAGTCCTGTCACGGTTGCTGATTATGGTCTGTAGTCATTCTAAGACATATTACTTCCTATCATTTGAGATAATATTTTTTTAATGGTTATTATTCTGAATGGGAATCCTAATCGCACAAGAAAATGGTATTTGTTGGGTGGATCAAACATGCATGGAAGTCCATGCTTTTGGTCGACTAAAATTCCCTGCTGTCTAGTATGCCCGCACCTTGATAGTCAAACGATAAACAGTTCACTTTTGTTCAACTGCAGTAAGTATCACGCATTAGCTCAATTTCAAAGCAATTGGTTAAGTTATTGTCTAGAATTGTAAGACAACTGTAAAGTACTTATCCACAATAGAAAGTTTGGTCATATCATTGTGTTCCCTTGTATTTTTAAGTGACCTTTTGGAGCACTAAGTTAATAGTGTTATTTCAGGCACACAGCTTTGCCTAGGAACCTGTAATTTCCATCAGGTAGTACCTGCTAAAATAGTTTGCCATCTTACATAGTCCATCTTCTTGGAAGATACTGATTTCTTTCTGTTTGGATATATTAAGGATGACTTTTTTAAAATGTTGTTGATGAGGGTGCTTGACTTATAAATTGATGCAAAAGTCACTACTGCTACTTATATTTTCATTCCCGCCTAATTTTTGTGGATTTCAGGTTCACAGGCTGTAGTCAGTCTTGTGTTGCAAAAGGAGATTCCTTCTAAACCTTTCTCATTAGTGGCAGAGGAGGTGCTTTTACTCACAAACCTTTTTTGTGGTTTTGTTATTTGAATATGGGCTTCAATTTAGTGACTTTTATGGATTACCTCTAGGATTCAGCTGATATTCGACTAGATGCTGCCAAGGAAACTCGAGAGCGCATAACAAAACTTGTTTGTGATACATTAGCTAGTGATGAGTCATGCAGTGTATCCAACTTATCTCAAGAAGATGTGCTCAGTGCCATTGACAGCGGCAAATCTGAAGGTGGTTCCCGGGGAAGACATTGGGTGTTGGACCCTATAGATGGTACTAAGGGGTAAGCTTTCCGTCTTGGGATTTTACATGAACAGCGTGATCAGGTTACATACTTTTATCTTGGATGATGAGCCCACAATTGTGCTCAGTGTTCAAAATGATGAAACTGTCTGTTTATGACTCATGATGCATGTGAATTAAAAAAATTTCTCCATGATACATGTCCTTAGTTGCAAACTTTGGTGCACAAGGTAATAACATTGGTCGTGTTTGATATCCACAACCTTGCACTAGGGAGCCAATGAGAGGTCTGCTCATGATTTTCAATTGTTACTTCTTATCCACAAAATTTGGACTCTTTTATGTAAATTGCTATACCAACAGTGTCCATTTGTTTCTCTATGTTTCATACTTATAATTTATGCAACAATAGTAGATGCATAAAAGGATTGCAAAATAATGGTGATAACATATCAAGTAAACAAGAAGCAGTTCCTCTGAAACATGTGCCTTCTTTTACTTGTTTCATCAATTTAATAAATTTTTGGTTTATGTAATAAGTTCTTCTGTCTTCACATAACAATGACTTGGCTATCCCTGTCTTCATCCTTTTTCCATCTTGTGAGATCATTCGTATATGCCACCAGCTACTACTACACCTTGTCATGCATCATAGTCATGTTTCTCTTCTAGCTTCCTCAGATCAATCAATGACATTAATAATTCTCTTCATGTTAATGATCATTTTAGCGGGGTTTTTGCTTCAAATTTTGGACTGAGCTTTTGGAGATGAAATAAAATTGGGAACTTTTACCTGAAATGTTAGACAACCAATTTGAGCAATTGATTGATAGATATTATGTTAAAAGTTGGATGATAAATTTGTAAACAATACTATTCTCACTGGAAGCAAGATCCAACTATTTAGAGCTGAGCAAGTAAGCTCAACTTGATGGTGTTTTCACAGGCAGTAAATAGAGACATCCTTACTTTAGTCTCTTTCTCATCTGTAAGAGTAGAAATGCCAAATCAACATGTTCAATTTTTGCGGCCTTGCCAAGAAATTTCCTTACAGAGGTGGCCTTATTGATGCGTATTTTCCTCACATTATGATCAGGATAATTATTTCTATGGGGTTGTTTTAGGTTTCTAAGAGGAGATCAATATGCAATAGCTTTAGCATTGCTAGATGAAGGCAGAGTAGTGTTAGGTGTCCTAGCTTGTCCAAATCTTCCGTTAAAATCCATCAGCAGTAGCAGTCAGAAAAATTTGCATGGTGAAGTTGGCTGCTTATTCTATGCTGCTGTTGGTTCGGGGACTTACATGCAATCACTGGATGGTTCTTCAACAGTGAGGGTAAGTTCATGAATGGATTTCTATGTCATGACGTCTATTGCTGATGTAAGTGGCACTTCTCTTGCCTGCCTTACACTATGTAGGTACAAGTCAGTTGTCGTGAAGGTATATTTGTGAATGTATTTCGCCCACATGACGCCTATTGCTGATATAACTGGCACTTCTCTTGCCTGCTTTACACTTTGCAGGTACAAGTCAGTGCTATTGACAACACTGAAGAAGCATCCTTCTTTGAATCATATGAAGCAGCTCACTCACAGCATGACTTGACTAGCACCATTGCCAGAGTATGATACATGTTCCCCTTTGCAGCGCCCACATATGCACCCAACCCATCTCCCTGCGTCCCTTTTCCCCAATCTTGGTACTGTCTTCCCTAAGAAGAAAGTAGGGGGAAGGAAACGCTTACTCTATTTATATGTTGTAATGGTGTTAAAAATCTAATCTTTTTCCAGAAACTTGGCGTTAAAGCACCACCAGTTAGAATTGATAGTCAAGCCAAATATGGTGCTCTGTCCAGAGGAGATGGGGCCATATATCTGCGTTTTCCGCATAAAGGTTATCGGGAGAAAATATGGGATCATGCGGCTGGATGCATAGTTGTAACAGGTACAGACAGTTCATTCCTATGATCTTCCAACCTTCTCACGTATTGACACGAGGATAAGCATCACATTTTCCTCATTCTTTTTCTGCTTCCCTTATCATATGAGGCCTTTTCTCCAAGGGAAAGCTTGGGACATTTTTATTCACAACACCGGATTTAAGCACTGTGATAAACTCGTGATTATGTTATTTCGTAAGGCAATAAAGTTTGAACGACATCTTGTTTCTTGAATGCCTTCTAAATTCACTTTTGCAGAAGCGGGAGGAGTGGCTACTGATGCAGCAGGCAACCCTTTAGATTTTTCTAGAGGAAGATACCTTGACCTTGACACTGGCATTATTGTTACTAACCAGAAGTTAATGCCACGGCTTTTGAAGGCAGTTAAAGAATCCCTGGAGGAGAATAGTTCATCATTGTGATTCTTTCTGGTGAGTAATTTCAAAAAATGTTTGTTAGTTCAGGTGTCTTCAAAAAATCTTTGTATCCCTTACAAATTGTACAATCTTGATGTTAACTAACTGGCTATGAGATTATGTCTGCTATTATGTAATGAGGGGTGCAAATAATGTTATTCCAGTTACTGCCAATAAAAGTTGTAATGTAACTCTCATGTTGTAAATTGTCACTTCTTTAGTTAAATTTACATTACCAATAACATACTACAATTCATTGCATAACTTGCCTGAAACTAAAAGTCTAGAGTGGAAATAAAAACACTTGCAACAGAAGTGATGATGGTACTTATCCAAGATCTTGAAGTGATGATGGCTACAATTCAAGAGGTCGAAAGTTCGAGTCAAAGTGAGGGGACTATCAGAGGATGGTTAGTCAAAAGTGGAGACATATTATCTACAAGCGATAATTAAAAGTACCGACTTATCAACTTATCCGATATTTTCATGAAACTCTCATTTGTACAGATTTTTAGTACTCTACATCTGAATTCATGAACATAGTTTGCTTCTCGCATGTTTTATTCGGAAGTTGATGCCTGGCAATTATACGTATAACCAAGCATATGTACATGGCAACAACGAAGGCATTTAGTGCATGTGGCCATTGTCGTAGTTGTAACATGTGAATCAAAATGACGACAACTTGGCAAGGGTTAGTGCCAACACCTTCACCCCATTTGCTATATCCTCAATGGATGCATATTCTTCAGGTATATGGCTGTATCCTGCAAAACCAAATCAGAAGTAAAAGTTCAGTCTTCAGTCATTGCCAAGTTGATGGATCCATCCTCCTCAGGCTAAATTGACCCATCGCAGGAAGGCAAAAACAAACAGATTCACATGCGGAGGTTCTATAAAGAATCTGGAAGTTAAGTAATGCCCGCAAGTAAAGAACTACTTGTGTTTCAGGAGATCACTACCTACTTGTAGAAGTGAAAATTTTGTATACTGCATAAAAGAAAGAAGAGAACCAAACAATCCAATCTTGTTGTATAAGAGAAAACTGCTCATATGTAATACATAAAGGCAAGCCAGAGTCGGACCTTTATAACATGGAATGAACAGCATTCCCATGGGAGATACTCTGCAAGAAAGTCATTGTTGCATAATCAGCCACTCGTTTTTTGGTCAGTGACAAGAAAACAGAACACAAGATCTATACCCATATGACCTGGAAGGTAAATTTGAAGTAACAAGAAACTAGAGAGTGAAACATAGACACAATGGAAAATTTTGCATGTGTGTGTCAACTCAATAATGGCACTTCAGCTTCTACAGCCATTTATATATATAGTCATTCATACCTGGCCATAAAGAGGGAATCATGGTAAGCTCTGCTTATCATTGACTTATGTGTTAAGTTCAGCTCTTTAGCTGCAGACTGCATTGCATCAATAACTAATTTATGAGAAAGGGCTGGTGGATCCTGATTTATGATTCTGAATTCCGATAATTTGACACCACGTTTCGATGCTATCATTTCTGCAGACTGGAAAATTTTCTCAATCACATCATTTCTTCGCTTTTGATCAATGTCTCGTGTATCTGCACAAGTATTCAACCCACAGTAGGAATATAATAGATGACTGTTATAGCTTCAACTGTCTTAATATCAACTGTAGATTAAAAACCGTACCAATTTCCAAGTGAGATTTGCTTGGGATGCTATTGATGGCTCCGGGATGCAGCTCCAAAATACCTACAAGAAGAGAAGATAGTTTGCGGATGACTAGCTGCAGACTGCAAGCAATTACATTTTGAAAACCTGCTTGATTCATATGCCCTCCACTGAACACCAGGAGGCAGATAAAGAGAAAATATAACTTTTACGGAAGGTGTGAAGAAAACAGTATACCTACTGTACCAACAGTATCAATTGATCCAGAATCTAATACATGCTTCTCAACAGCTAATGCCAACTCTGCAGCTGCCAAACCAGCATCATTTCTGATCCAAATTATTAATGAAATTGTTAATAGTTTCATACATAAAAAGAAAGGTCAATTGAACCACAGTGCTCTCATTGTTTTTCAAAAAGCCATCTATTTTCATTTTTAATTAGCAAGACCTTGTGGTTTGATAATTAGTCAAATAGACCCTTTATTGCATTATTCTGGAAGGTTAAGGTCGTAATATTGTGATTAAGAATAAAGTATATCTATTAATCAAATCTGTTTTGTCATATGTTAGGGTCTCAACTTTATGGAAAATAAGCTATCAATTGTAAAGGGGATTAAAATCTCAGAATTGCAAACAAGAATTGGAGATGATTGACAGATACAACAAAAAATATAGAGAAACAAGGGGTTGGACAAACAAACTATTGTAGCTGATAAAGATGCAAATAATATAAAATAAACAGACATTTGAATAAGGATAAAATAACCTGCTTGGCATCAGGACAGCCCCAGCATGGCCTCCGTTGCCTTCGAAATCCACCTTTATGCTTGCAGGGGCAGCAATTGCAGTTACTATACCAACGGATATGCCTGAATTCAATCTCAAAGTGAGTCATAGCAAGAACTTGTAAATTACGACTTCTGAAGGATAAAAGCAGCCGGGGAAAGTAGCCTACCTTCTTCCTCTAGAATGGGACCCTGCTCTATGTGCAGCTCTACAAAAGCTGAGTAACTACCTTCCGTTAGAAAAACTATAGACAAATCATCATGATCCTTTGCGTACCCAGCAGATTTCGCTGCCTCAAAGAATGATATATTTTGAGCATCAACTGTTGTCTTTAGAGCTTCAGCAAGTGCCTCACTTCCTGCTAATAACCGGCTGCATATAAAAAATAACTATGAGAATCTATGTAAAACAAACAACTGAAGAAACTCCTGATGTTAATACTTACTCAAAAAGTGAAGGTAAATTATGTAGGAAATTGGAGTGGAAAAGAAATTGTTACGTGGAAATTGTTTGTTTTACCTATAAACTAAGCTGTTTAAGAGGTCCTTACCTCCCCAAGCAACCTATCCCAAAACGTGTAGGCTCCTCTGAAGTGAACAAGATAATTTCTAGTGACCTTTTAGGTTTAAAGCCAGACCTGCAACACATATATCAGGTTAACAACGTTTACAGGTAAAATAACAATAGTGGAATAACAAAACATATAGCCCATGATAGATAACTACTTCAACTTTCAAAGACCAAGGGAAAAGCATTTCCACATTAGGATATGCAAAATTCTGCCTTGGGCTGTCAAAACCATTTCAAACATCACAATCTCAAATCCTACAAAACAAGAAGACCTTCTCTATTTAGGATGACTAAAATCTCAAATTTCTCCCTACTTATCTTGACATTGGTGAATTGGCTTGATCATTCTATGCAAATTATAACTTTGTATTTTCAGTTTTGGTCTGCAAGAAGGATTCAGATTACATTCTAAATATATTGGCTGCATAAGTGTTTTAAGTGAAGACAAATTGCATTATAATATATATTGCATCTGGAATTAAGCAATAATGATTTTATCATTTTTATGGTAGTGAATTTCCAGAGAAAAATTATCCCCCTACGTCTCTGATGACAATGGGTTAATAATTTGCAGCTGCAAATTGGACATCATGTTTCAGAAATTACACAAATTTGACTAGTTGTAGAAACCAATTAGTGCATACCTTTTCAGTACATTAATGGCTTCTATTGCACCTAACACACCAACAACTCCGTCATACTTCCCTGAGTATGGAATAGCATCAATATGAGAACCAGTGGCAACTGCACTGAGCTCTGGTTCATTCCCATCCCTGCATATGGAACACAAAGAAAGGTATCTTTTAACTTGAACTACGAAAATGTACAGAATTAAGGTTAGTACATTGATAAAAACTCAAGGGAAATAATGATTCAATCATAAAAATGGAATATGAAAGAGAACAAAATGAGTAGAGTCAATCTGATCACTTCAAACATCTGAGATACTATAAGCTGGAAAATAGAAAGGCAAAAAAAGAATATATGAATAAAAAATGCAAACAGTAAATGAGAATAAAGCGAATAAATGCACCAGCATATAATTCACAGAAGAAATTAATCCTAAGTTCAGTAATTGATGAAGTCATGATCCTAAGTTCAGTAATTGATGAAGTCATGAACTCACCACCGCCCAAATATGTTGCCAACAGCATCTTCTCTAACAGAGAGGCCAGCTAGTCCCATCAAGTTTTTGATGTACCTATGTTTTAATATTTTTGCAGAACACGAGTCATCAAACTTAGCATCGTCAAGAATGTCAGATATTTACGCATCCACAGCAGAGTTACATAATCGTTTCAAATGTTGCAAAAGAAGTGGAATGGATGAGACAGTGCCAAAAAATGTTCTTGTTACTATCAGACAAACATTCATAACTTATCTTGGGATATATTATGCATTTGTCCTCCTGCATTCTGAGATTACTAAACCAAAGGAAAGCAATTTGGATAAACTCTATTCGCACATCTGAAAGACGCTCATCCATCTCTCTATTGAATAATAATAACAGAAATAGGCAATCAAGTACTTTCCAGAGAAAAGGGGAAAGATACAAAGATCTTACTTTAGATATAGAAGTAATTCTAGGCAAGGTACCTCAGAACCTCAATACAGGCAAAAGCACTCAGTAAAACAGAAGGATGAAATTAAAATTCCCTCTGTAAGTGAAGAAAAAGCTGTGGTTGGATCATTAGTTATTTCCCATTACCGAAGTAGATCCATCTTGTTACCTGCGAGCCAAAACATCCTTATCTGTGTAGAGTATCCTTGTCACTGATGGAGCAGGCGCATCGGAAAAAGTGGATAATTCATCAATCTAAATCAAAGTGAATTCAAGACAACAACTTTACCAGATTAATCAATCGCTTCAAATGATACTCAACTGAACAATTAACAAAGTAAGCTAAACAATTCAGCTTTCACTTGATTATGAAGCGAACCCAGAAAAGGAAAATGCTTCGGCTAGCCATCTTACCTGTTTTCGAAGATTTTTAGTGTCAACTGATAATGAAGAAAATGGAGAGCTTGAACTAAACGAGGAAGATGGTTCCTGAAAAGGGTATCCAGAGAAATCCTCCATGGTTTTGATAGTTGGGTCTTCATCGCAAGTTGCAGAGATTGAGCAAACGAACAAGAGAATGAAACAGTAAGAGCACGAGAATCTCCGAGACATCACGTTCCTGCTTGGTTTTAATGAAAAGGTTCACCAACGTAACTTTGTTGTACAAAGGAATAATGGCTGTCTTTTAAGATAGGATTCTGCTGTAAAAAGTAAGCTTCAACTGATATGTCCGGTGCTCCTTAGTCCTTACTGATAGCTGAAGTTCCAATTTTCAAACATAAAAATAAGTAAAACGAAGAGAATTTTCTAAAAGAATTATTAAGGTTTGTACATAAATTGAATTTGTTGAATAAAGCAAAAGTCATTCCAATTTGGTGAAGGTCAGTGCTTGATTTATAAATATTTATAGTTCGAAAGTATATTAAAAATTTCCATAATTTTTATAATTAATTGAAGTTCTCAGGTGGGAGGGACGTGGCAGTTCTTAAGATAGGATGTGTGACTGTAAGTTGATGCACAAAATGTGAAAAGCTTGAGGATCAAATGGTGATAAAAACCAGTGATTGTCACAAAAAAATGGAACAATGAAAATGATTCAATGTGATCATGGACCGGTAGAGCACTTAACGTCCCTAATTTCCAGATGCATTGCCACCAAAAACATCAACCTTGGGACGACCCTTCACTCCTTGCTTCTAAAAAAAGCTCTCACCGTTAACCCCTTCACGGCCAATCCTCTCATAGGTATGTACTCCAAATTTGATGACTTGGGCAGTGCCCAGAAGGCCTTTGACGATATACCCATCAAGGACATTTGCTCTTGGAACTCGATGGTTTCTGCATATGCTCGAATGGGTCTGCTTGATAAAGCTCGTAACTTGTTTGACGAAATGCGTGAACCGAACCTTGTAAGTTATAATTCATTGATTTCGAGTTTGTCTCGTCATGGGTTTTACAGAGATTCCATAGATATCTTTAAAAGAATGCAAAACGACTGTGGTGGTTTAGGTTTTGACGAGTATACGGTTGTAAGTGTTGTGGGTTCTTGCGCTGGTTTAAGGTCTCTAGAACTGTTACGTCAAGTGCATGGAGCAGCAACACTAGTAGGATTAGAGTTCAATACTATAGTTTATAATGCATGGATTGATGCTTATGGGAAGTGTGGTGATCCGGACGCTTCTCATTGCATATTCAGCCGAATGCAAGAAAGAGATGTTGTGTCATGGACTTCAATGGTTGCAGCATATGCTAGAGCATCTAGGTTGAACGATGCTTTTCAGGTTTTTCACAAAATGCCAGTCAAGAACACCGTTTCTTGGACTAGTTTGATTTCTGGTTTAGCACAAAATGGGCATAGTCATGAAGCTTTGGATCTTTTCAAGAAAATGCTGGAGGAAGGAGTCTGTCCTAATGCTTTTACTTTTGTTGCTGTTTTAAGTGCATGTGCAAATCTAGCACTCATTGAAAGAGGCAAACAAATTCATGGACACATCATTAGGAGTTGCCATATAGGAAATCTGTTGAACGTGTTCACCTTTAATGCCTTAATCGACTTGTATTTAAAATGTGGAGATATGAAATCATCCAAGACATTGTTCGAGCTGATGCCAGAGAAAGATACAGTGTCTTGGAACTCACTGATTGTGGGGTTTGCTCAAAACGGGCATGCAGAAGAATCACTCGAACTTTTTGGGAAGATGATAGAAGCCAATACAATTCCCAACGAAGTCACATTTCTCGGGTTGTTAACTGCTTGTAGCCACACAGGTTCAGTTTCTGAAGGACTTCAAATTCTAGATTTGATGCAAAATGAATATGGTGTTTATCCAAAACTGGAGCACTTTGCCATCTTGGTTGATCTATTAGGAAGGAAAAATAGAGTAACGGAAGCTTTGGAGTTGATTGAGCGAGCACCAAATGGATCAAATTATGCTGGAATGTGGGGTGCGATTTTGGGTGCTAGTCGGGTTCATGGGAACGTAGATCTTGGTGGTAGAGCTGCAAAAGCTCTATTTAACTTGGAACCAATGAATGCAGGAAGATATACTATGTTATCAAACATTTATTCTGCGGCTAGTAAGTGGAATGATGCACATACTGTGAGAGGGCTCATGCTGGAGAAAGGATTGACAAAAGAAACAGCTTATAGTTGGATTGAGCTAAACAGTGCAAGACATGAGTTTAAGGCTAGAGACGGATCCCATCATCAGATGCAAGAGGTAAATGAAGTGATTACTAAGCTAACTGATCATATGAAGGAAGCTGGATGTCAACCCAGCATCGGTGGCTCTTGTTTATGGCACAAGGATGATGAGCATTTCTGATTGAATCATATGATGTGGATGTTGCATAACAGTAACCGTGATTTCAATGCTAAATTTCAAGAGAGGTTTAGACTTCATGATCTTGTATAAGAGACCTTTTACCCAAAAAATGTCCTGCCAGATAATTTTGAGATGTCTCGGTATCTTTCCGAAAAGTTGGAACCATTTGAGAAGTTCTGTCGTCTTTGCAATTTGAAGGTTTCATTGGTCATGAGTGTCATAGCTTCTTCTTGTTGACAGATACTGCTATAATGAAGCCATCTGATTCTGGCACTTTTAAGTTGTTTTGCTGATGACAAGCATCTCAGTTAAAGCACCAAGCTGCATAACTTCAGAGGTATGGCATAATCATTGGGCGTGTTCGTACGATAGCTGGCAAGATTCATAATCATTTGAATCACACCGACAATGATTATTATTTCAATATAGAAGAAGTTGTTTTATGTCGGCATTTTATGAACTAATTTGATGTTTCATGTGCAGTAACATGATAGGGCGGATACGTACCAGAAGTGCACGAGCACCAGATGATAAACGGAATAAGTCCGCATTCTAAGCCTTAAGCCCTTGGACATAACCATGATGCTTTATGAATGTAGAAATAGTGAGAAGGCACCATTCAGAGAAGAAATGAGTTGATATTGAGCTGAAATTTTGCACTTTTGTTCCATAAATAATAGGAACCTAATTTACCGATAGCTTTTGCCACTCATTATTTGAGTTTCTCTATGAGAAGGTAGTGTACTCAACATCATTCTCTGAAGCTGGAATTCTCATTATTCCATTATAGGTCACTATAGGTATTTGCTTTGCATTCCTACTATGGATTAGCTTCAAGTTACAATCTCTTTTCACCTTAATTACAAGTAATATAATCTGAGGGCACTAAGTTGGCCTGAAAGGTCATTAGAGAACTAAGTTTCATGGATACCATGAACTCTATTCCCTGTCATTTTCTTTAGATATTGGTATAACCTGCAACCATTATTATTTGGGTGCTCACTGAATAAACCGTTGGTTGAATGTAATAGTGTTAGGATCTTCGGGAAAGAGAGAGTGATTTATTCCAGAGGAAGAACAGTGGGCCAAGGAGGGAGTTAGTTATCAGCTGATGTGGCAAATTAGTTAGGCATAA
>JANKOE010000204.1:63397296-63416567 GCA_026284465.1 Erythroxylum citrifolium
GTAAGCATTTATTTCATGATGTAAATGAGTTATGGATTTGTGTATAGAATTGAGATGTGAATGTGTTGGGTATTGAACTATTATGATGATATGAATGTGATTGATTGCGTTTGGATTCCGGATAGGAGGTCCGATGATTTTGATGATTGAGAATTATTGAAGTGCTTTGGGTATAAGAATGTGTTTGATTGTGTTTGAATTCCGGACAGGAGGTCCGATGATTGTGTTGATGGATTTGAAATATTGAAGTGTTTTTGTTTATGGCTTGATTGGTTTATAGCAATGTGTGAGTTGTTTATGAAAAAAAAAATAAGTTTTGTTTAAATTGATGATTAGGATTCGGATATGAGGGATAAAATGAACTGAGGTTATGGAATTGATGTTTTGAACGAGGAAATTGAGTTGCTTTGTTTGAGATTGAATAAAGATGAATAGAATAAAAAAAAATTATACCGATTTGGATTAGTTTAGAGCGAGTGTGTCGTAGGGTTTTTCAACGCTAATTTTTCTAAGATATGCGTTACCGGATGTCGGAATTTGACCTTCAGCGAGTTTGAATCGTTTTGGTTTCTTTGATTCCGAGATTTTGTAAATCCGTTCCTTCGATTCCGCTTTATGACTTCCGATTCGATTTGTGTTTCGCATGTATTTTGGCCCACTTTCGGGTTTAGAATGCGTTCCTTTGTTTCGCTTTTCGTTTCCGTTTTTTGTTTTTCCGGTTGGGTCCGGTTCCAAAATCGGGTCCCAACACTTACAGGGTACTTCATAAGTGGCTTGCGAGCTGATATTCGAAGGAGAGTACATACGTTCGGATCGGTGAACAGGTACCAACTAACGAAGATAGCAAGGGCGGTGGAAGATGAGGTAAATGGGGAGTACGGTGGCGTCGATGGCTCAGGCTGCCGAACGCACGCATGGACTCCACACAGAGGGAGTCCTTTTAGGGGTAATTTTTGGGTCAACCTGACGCATAAAGAGATGGAGCCTCCAAACCCGACGGGTTATAGGAGGTATGTGGGCGGCGTTGGAGCAAGAAGAACCCGAGAACTAGCCGGGTCTCAACCCGACCTCCATGCGCAACCCAAAACAGTCACTCCACCAATGGCGACACCCCTCAGGCAATCAGAAGGTGATAAGAGGGGACCGACGGAGAGGAATAAGGGATTGCGTCATCTCTCGTACCAAGAGCTCATGAATCGAAAGGCGAGGGGTCTATGTTTTAGGTGCGGGGAGAAGTTTCATCCCCTTCATTAATGTGCGGAAAAACAGCTGAGATTACTGATTTTGGGTGACAACGAAACCTTAAATGAGACTGGAGAAATTATCGCATTGGAAGCAGAAACTGAGGAGGAGGATGATATAGCTCTGGAATGCCGAACCATGGAGGTAATTGGAGTGAATGGAGCACTGACACCTGAGACAAAAACCATGCGGATGACAGGGAAACTACAAGGAGTTTCGATTGCGATTCTAGTGTATAGCGGGGCCAGCCATAACTTCATTTCTTCTGAGCTGATCAGTGGTTTGGGGTTGACAGTAGGGTCAAGCAAGGCATTAGGAATCAGATTGGGAGATGGCCATAGGGTGACTACTTGAGGGAAGTGTGTGGACATCCCTATTCGGGTGGGAAAAAGGGATTGGACTACTGATGCTTATGTCCTAGATTTAGAAGGAATGGATATGATTTTAGGGGTTGCTTGGTTACAAACATTAGGAAAGGTAATGGTGGATTGGAAGGAGATGTCCATGCAATTCCAACATGAGGGACAAAAGTCCAACTTTGTGGCAATGTAGGACTTCAGACTACACTGAGAAGAGGCAGTGGGAACCACGAAGATGGAGACTCAACACAGCAATGGTTGGTCAAAGGAAAGGTCCAAACAGTGGCACAAGCTACAGGGGAGGACGGATATGTGAACTGGAGTTATTTTCCTAACGTCAGCCTTAAGGACAAGGCTGCTCTTCTAGGAGGGGGCAATGTTAGGATCTTCAGGAGAGAGAGAGTGATTTATTCCAAAGGAAGAACAGTGGGCCAAGGAGGGAGTTAGTTATCAGCTAATGTGGCAAATTAGTTAGGCATAACAGAATGTACCTAGAGAGATGGGGGTTTATAAAAGGGGGAGAGAGAAGAGAGGAGGGGAGGCAGAAAAAAAAGTTAGAAAAGTTGTGACAGAAGGACATTCATACCTTCTGAGAAGCAGATCTGCTCTGGATAGGGTGAAATACTGTATTTCTATACTGTAGAGATATATACATCATAGTTATATTGCATTAATATAGCAAAACTCGAGTATTCTAAGAATAGATTTCTATCAAATAGTACACAAACTACCTGCTTCGGATGAACTACTTGACGAGCTACCGATTGATAATCAAGTAACGGATTATATTCAAATACATTTAGTGGTCCTTATGTCTTTATTCCTGACCAACTATCTTCTTCAAGATTGAGGTGAGCTGCAGTCTTCTTTTTATTGTGACTTGAGCCTTCAACCTCTTAATTTTAAATCAAGTAATTATTTATATTAAACACTTCTATGCTGTTTCAAAACACTTGATTGTCTTATTGGTTTGTGTATTTTGTGTATATGTTCAAAGATTTCTAGTACATTACCCCCAAATACATATGGGCAAAGACCATGTTTAAAGTAAGAGTCAAACATGGAATCCGAGGTCACAGGAGTTAAAGTTCCATCTTCTTAAATCGAGCTTTCGTTTTTGTTAGTTTGATCGATTTGACTGCCACAGAACTCAGTAGAACACCGTCAAGATTGCCACAAATTTACTGTTGAGTTATTATGAATTTGGTTTGTCATTTATGTTGTCTTTAATCCAACAGTCTTTATCTTGTATAAACCACTTTGATCCTTCTTGTGATTTGATGATCTCAGACCACAATTTGAGGCCAGAAATACATTCTAGAACTCCATTTTTTTTTCTTTCTTGACCGGTTGATGTGATATTCTCATATTCACCCTTTTTTGTTTTTGTTTTTATTATTTCATAAGATTGCCCTTTTTTTTTGGTCCTTTTAGTTAACATTCATGGCTCAAAAGGAGAAAAGGAAATGGGACCTAAATTCAGAAACTCAAAGTTTTTTTTCCCTTTTATTGAATAAACTATTAAATACATGAAATAACATATAAAATGTCAAAATAAGTCTTTACAAGTTAGTAAATTAGAGTCAAGTATGGATTCAATGTAGTTAGTATTTACACTGCAATTCAAACCTGAAACCTATAAATTCTATAAACTGGACTGGCTCATCCCTTAAGGGCAAAAAGGAGCTATTTTGCAACAAGAAGAAGAGGACTCCATTGAAGGGAGCTTCTTCTTTTATCAGTTGATCTTAACAAGAAGTTAGAAGTTCGAAGCTGGTAGGTCTAGTCACTATGCTTTATTATTAATTTTAGATGACAAGGTCTACAGAGAAAAATGTGACAATAGCGTTAGTTTATTCAAATTAATTGATGTTGACAAATGGAGGAAAAGTGAGAACTTTGGCGTTTGGACCATAAATTCCTGAATCACCCCATTTAGGACGGCAATGACTTGTTTAGTCTTCTCCTGTGCGGGTTTGAGGAGAAAAAAATGGCTAAAGCTTCCATATTCCCCTGAAATTACTATTCCTCCTATTTCAATTTTCGAGACTAGACATCAGTTTTTGCTCCGGCTAAGCTACCGATCATCCCACCTCGAGAAAAACCATGTTTGATGGCCATAGCCACCTTTCTAACTGCAATTCAGCCTACAACACATGGGGTGAGCATGACTCTTCGAAGAAAGAAGCAGACTTTGATTTCTGGGGTGAAAATAAAGTTCAGTATGGAAGAAATTTGAGTAATGGAAGAGGAAGTGAATTGGATTTTAAACCACAGTTTGAACAGGAGGAGTTCCATGATTACCCAAGACCTGGGAGTAGTCCCAAATATGAATCTTCCCCTTTATTACCCTACACAAATGATGGGATAGGTCTTCCAACCGAGTCACAGTCGCAAGCGATATCCGAAGCTAGAAGGCAGCTCATGGTGATGGTTGGTAACATGCCAGAGTCTAGTCAGGAACTCTCCTTAAAGGATATTGTTGATGAGCAACAAGTTTCACAACAGGAAGAGGAAAAAAAGCTCATCCTTGAAGATACAAGTTTTGATTTCAACTCTGGTGATCAAATCCCAAAACAGAAGAGAGTGAAAGCAAACAATACTAGTATGACATGTCCTCTTTCAAAGACTGCAAGTATGGACAGAGAAACCTTCTTGATCAGGATGTTCATTCCAACATCTTTCAGTTGGAAAAGGAAGGTACAAGCAAGAAATGACTCGAAGATTTCTCCTACACAACCCTTTGATGGATCAGAGGGCCATCTAGAAAGGAATTCATGGATAAAAAGATTTTTCATCCTGGGAAAAAGTAGGAAAAGTGAAACTAGCAGTAGAAGTTCAAGCAGTAGCAGCAACAGAAGTGCAAGCAGGTAAAATTCTATGAACAACTTTTAAACGTTGAAGACTATGTTTTTCTATTCGTTTGAGCCTTTACAATATTATGTTGCTCACATCTTCGTATGTTTGGCAGACATACCTCTTTCTTCCTGAGTTGCTGGCCTTCATTCTGCAGAAAGGACAGGAAAAGCAAGAGATGCTTCTTCTGAAACTGTAGTATCAGCAGAAGTAACTCGACCAAGAAAGGTTGTTCTTCGAGTCTCCATAGAATTAGCCCTGATATAAAATATTATGTTGCTACAGTTTTAAGTAATTAGCACAAGTACCCCATTGATACAGGCAAGTACATCAAGCCACCATCAATTTCAGTTGTATTAATCAGCTGCATGAGTAGCTATTTGTTTGAAATGTCTCCCAAATGTGTTCTGAGTGTGAAAGTTTTGTTATTATTTTTATCACAAATCTATTGCAATTCACTTAATTCCAAATCTAATCACTTCCAGACATTTTAATTGAAATTCCAGCTGATGCATTTACAAGAAAAATTATGACATGTAGCAACTTTATAGCATTTGTAACATTCGATCATCCTTCAAACTTGTCCTTAATATTACTGACAACAATTCAGAACCACCATTTATCAGGGTCAACATACAATTATAGGAAAAATATGTGATTGACAGCCGAATAACACTTTCTTAGAGAGTTTCATCCTGCTGTATACTGCCTACTATGTACATTTTCTGGTCTGACCGGCTGAAGTATTATCCTTCGCTGTTCTCTTCAACAGTGATTACCCGGAATTCTAGCAAAAACAAATTTGTTGCTAGAGCTTTTCAATTTCAGAACATGATGAAGAAATGATGGATTGGCTTTTAATTGTCATTGTCATCTTCTGTATCCTGCAGTAGGGCTCCCCTTACTTTTGTCCTGCCCAAACAGTATGTAATTAATTGACAAAGAAAATAGAGGTTCATATTCACATGAAAGCTGAAGTACCTCCGATATGTTGGAACAACACGGTTAGTAACTTTTCGATCTCGAGTTGATCGCTTGCCTGGTGTTTAATGGACAAAGGAATTATTAGCTTCTCCATTTTTTGTTCCTTCATCAAGAGTCTGATTTGAATGAAATTCATATTCATCATGGACCTAATATATCACTATCCACAAAAAAGACCGACACAGTATACACATAGAGAGATTCTCCTCATCACTCACAACAGTTGATTAGTCATATCTCAAAGAATAGTAGAGAAACATGGATTCATCAGAGGAAACTAAGCTAATGAAGCTTCAAAGAGAAGAAAGTTCCTTAAATTCAGTTTGCAGTGTACTATGGTATGCAATCAACATATTTATTAGATTTAGCAAATGTTTTCCTAGTTAATCATCCTAAATGAAATATATTGGATTCTCCAGCTTGTAAAACAAACCGCCAAGGCTGGTTAAAAATCATCAAATCGATGCAGCAGGAAGGAAAAATCATACCAGGAGAATCATGTGAGCTATTGCTGGCCACAGAAGCTGAGTCAGCTGCTTTAGATGACCAATTCATCTTTTCTATCTCATGTCTCTTTTCAGATTGGGCCTCGATATTTTCTTTCCTCTCCTGACAAGAGAGTCCAGATTAGCTCATCGGTGATATATTATATTTCTATAGCTATGCCGAGTTAAACCCAGTTAGAACCTCATTTAATTTCCAATCATGAATCCCTTTCAATCTCAACTCTCAAAATTATACTCGTACCCTTTTGTTTCACATTTACAATAAGGTCACTATCACTGGAACTGCTGGAACCACCATAAAGAGCGGCAGTATTATATATATAAATCTATTATGCATATGACGCAACATACTTTAAATAGCAATATTTGATGAGATAAGGTATTAATTAATTAGATCCATTCTTGCTAAGATAACCAAAATATGACCGGTTCTAGCATAGTGAGATCATAACCAAGAGAAAACATAAATATGAATTGGATGCAGAAAGCTTGATAATGGACAGAATATTCAAACTATTATTGCTACGGTGATGCTCAAGACAGACAATTTGAATGAACATTCGTAACAATCAAACCTTAAACTGATTATTGTTCTACAGTTGGCTACAGTCAAAACCTACCTTTTCCACAGGTATTACTTTTCTCAAATCTGAAGAGTGCTCTTCCCCTGAACACCAATCAAAGAAATGGCTCAATTAATTTCAGAATTAGGCCACTTTTACATGTAAAACCACGTATTACAAATAAAAAGTTAGAAAAGCAAGGGCATAGCAAATTGTCTTCTAACCTAGTGTAAGATTAAAAGTGTAATCTAAAAATTACAGGATATCCATTAATCTGGTAGTAATTAGATTGGCATATTTCTTGAAGAATGTATTTCAAAAATATTAGTTCTTGAACACTAATCAACTTAGCGTAAGACTATAAGTGTCTTAAAATTTACAGGATATCCATTAATCTGGTAACAATTAGATTGACATATTTCTTGAAGAGTATATTTGAAAAATATTAGTTCTTGAACACTAATCAAAAACTCCTTCATGGCATACTTCATAGTTTCTTTCTTTTTGTCAAATATTTGAGCCTTAGTGAAGATTGCATCCATATCAGGTTTGTTTTAACTTGATTATTTCCTCAAGTCAATTACATAAACCCAGCCGAGATTAATCATACACTTTGCATGAATTTGGACACCAATGAGGAACGACTTCTTGTTATCTCTTCTTTTCTCTTATGGTTGCTGAGAATATGTAAGACACAAGCAACAGAGATAGAAAGAATGACTGGAATTCAAAAAAGAAAAAAGAAAGAGCAAAAAAAACCTAATACTTGTATGTGGAGAAGAAAGCAACTGCAATTTAGTACACTAAGAATGACCTTGTGATACCAATTTTTGCATTCCTTTCAATGTGTTGTATAACCCAAAAGACATAGCTGCCATAACATCACTAGCAGCTGGCCCTGCTACTCTTGTGAAAGAGATTGTAATTACAGGCATTCCTTTGGATTTCTGTGCAACTAATTTGGCATGTGCAGCACCTGAAACATGGGATTTAAGGAACGTATCAAATGAGTTTAGTCCTCAATGCTCTTAATCAATAAATAATTCAAAAAAAGCAATGTAAAACTATGAACTTTTATGATGAAATTGATTCCAATCACCAAATCACCACCTAGTTCTTCTTTACAAGTTCTAAATATCACACCTTAACTTACTCCAACTAAGACAAAAACTCTTTTCAGTTAGCCGTTCAACTATATTTCTGTCATTTGTATGTGAAGCAGATATTTAATGGAATGGTAGTTATCAAGGATGCAAAAATTCAGAAGTGTAAAATAATAACATACACGATAGGTTTATGATATCAACACATTACTTGAAAAATTATGTCATAACAAAGCATATATTAACTTGAGCAACTTCCCTTTTCCCCCATCCCCGATATCATGCGAAGAAGCAATCATATTTAAAAACACATTAGTTGAAATATGATGTAATAACAAAGCATATATTAACTTGAGCAACTTTCCTTTTCCCCCATCTCCCATCCAATTACCAATTATTTTCATAGCAAGGAATTCCAACAGAAAAAAGAATTCAAATACTCTACATCCTACCCAGTGGGAATGGCATAACATAGCCTAAACACCAAATAAACATCACCAGCAAAATTGAACAGATATACCAGTGTTCTCGAGTTTGCTTCTAGGATGGGGAAAAATAAGTTACCGTCTGGATTTGAGCATCCATCAAGAACAAGCTTTACATCTTCAGATCTAATGGAAGCTATGATGTAGTCAACAAACTCAGACCATGAACCTCCAATTCCAGTGCTGTCCCTCTATACACAGTGAATTCATAGTGGTCATTGCTTCAGCACATAGAAAGCTACTTATCATTGCCCATTATCTAGAATCACAAAGGACTACAACATAACTAAGCAACGTGAACAGAATGATTAATTTGGGGCCGACTATAATTAAAAGTTCAAGAGCTTGGTTCCACAAGTGCTTCTTTAACAAAAGATTGATTCTAATCACTACCTAAAGTCATCTAATCAAAGCCTAAGCATTAGTTCATGAGCTACTTTATTCATGGCACTGTTTATCGAATAAATGGTATGAATTAGAATTTGCCCAAAGAATAAAAAAAGGAAGATTTTTCAAGAAAATTTAGGAGAAAAGCTCCCAAAGGAGTAGAGATAGCAACAAAGTAATATAAAAAAAAGTTAAAGCAAGATGGATTGTAAAGAAAAGCTTTGAACTGACCATGTCCTCGAGTTGGTCCACCGATTTGATGGACTCGAAGGTGCTGGAGTAGAAATCAGTGACATGAACTTTGAGACTGTAGTAATCCTGAGCAAAAACATGCATCAAGAATCGCCGCAATGGAAAAGAACTTGAATCCGAGTTCTTGGCCCACTCGGCTTTTGGTTCGCCAAAGATTGGTTCAAAATTTTCAAGAACCATTCTCTGCTTCGATTCAATAGAATCAGTAATCTCAAAGTCACATACTTTGTCGCATGAAAAGGATTTTTATGCATTTGCATACACAATTAACAAGAAAATCAAAAAGCAAGCTGGAAAATGACTGTCGATTACTCCCATTTATCTAACGAGAAAATTGTTATAAAAATGACGAGAGAACCAACCCCAAAAGCTAGCTTGAAGGGTGGAGAGCTCACAAGCCTATAAACTCCACATTTGTTCCTTTTATTACCGATGTGGGACATTTTAAACCATAACATTCGTCCCCCCATAAGGACCAATGGTCTCATTGGTCACGGCGATGTTGGTCACGGTCACGTTGGTTACGGCTGGCACACACACACACACATTCAGGCCACCACTCCGAAAGCCACCACTCTAAGGACCAGTGTCTCTGATACCAATTGTTATAGAACTTATGAGACCCCAAAAGCTAGCTTGAAGGGTAGGAGAGCTCACAAGCCTATAAACTCCACATTTGTTCCTTTTATTACCGACGCGAGACATTTTAAACCATAACAAAAATGAGGGGATATTGAAACAGATGAAGAGAAAAGGAAGATAACCCAGAAAACAAAAAACCGGTTAAGAAAAGAGAAGAAGAATTACTTGCTAGTGAATAAACCGAAGTGGTCCTGGTTAAGTCGGAAAACTGAGGAACGTCGTAAACGAAAATTTTAGAATTTTCTCAGGAACCAAACAGATTATTGGGCCTAACGAAAAAAACGGTAGAAACTCTCAAGTGTTAAAAACGGTGGTCTGCACTCTACTATAAAGAAGCGGTCTCAGCCACCAGTTCGAGCCACTCGAAGTAAAGGTCTGCACTGACCTTCTTGAACAGTCTTAGAGCTGGAAATCAAGCTTAGTTGGAAATCAAGCTTGAGCCCGACCGTCTCAACCTAGTCCAAAGTAAATTGGCATCAGGGCTCAAGTCTGGCCTAGGGTCAAGTTAGGGTTCCAGTTGCTTAGGCTCGGCCTAACCGAGACCTACTAGCTATAAGAAAATTGACATTATTTTTGTAAAAAATATTGGATTGAACTAAGCATAGTCGAGTTGCCTGGGCTAGATTGGGCTAGGCTGCCTCGGGTCCAATTAAGCCCCAGGCAGAGTTTGCGCTCAAGCAAACGATCCATTACTACCCTTATCTAGTTTGAATATGTTTAATTCGATTCAAAATTAACCGAGTTCGGTTAGTTTAGAATTTACATCTTGTGGTTAATTTTAAAAAAGTTTTGGTCGAGTTTAAATTCAAACTTAAGCCTTTTTTTTTTGCAATGATTACAAAATATAATTGTTTTGGTTGATTTATCTCGTAAAAATTTTGAATTAGTTGACTTTTGGTTCGATCTGATTATCTTAATAATCTTTATTATTAAAAATCGACCAATTTATTAATTATTTGGTCGGTTTTATAAATTAATCAATTTTTATAAATAAAATAAAATAGGATTGTATTACTCACTAACTAACTAGATCGACATCATTTTATAAAATTCTATTAAAATAATGTCATTTTATTTAAATTAATCTGAAATATTTAAATTGGGTCAAACTATTCATTTAGTCTAAATTCAACCTAACATTCAATTTATTCAAATTTGGCTAAAATGTATCGTAGTTTGTAGACTTCATCGTTTACAACAAAAAACATAATAAACTTGAAAGTTTCGGAACGTTAAAATTGAATTTTAATATTTTCAAATTATTTAAAATAGACTCTAATTAGATAAAAATTTAATAAATTGAAAATAAATATTATGTTAATACTAACTTAATGTTATTTCTCACGACGATTCGATTTCGGTAGAGATGGCAAATCTCTCCGTTGATGGAGAAGCAGACGACGGCATAGTTTTTAAGGATGACGACGATCTAGATGTGGTTGCCGAACAATCGTTTCTTTTGATTGGATGTTTTTACACAGATAAGACCATTAACATCCAGGCTATGAAGCAAACCTTGGCTTCCCTTTGGAGACCTTTCATGGGGATGTAGGTGGCGGAAGAAGGTCAGAGACTTTATATCTTTCAATTTTTTCATATTGTGGACTTTGAGCGCGTGTTAGAGATGACTCCTTGGACTTTTGATAATCAACTCCTATTGCCTGGCAAATTGGGTGGGTCTAATCTTCCCTTTGAGGTTCCTTTGTACACAACTCTTTTGTGGGTTCAGATACACAAATTGGAGGAGGGTTTTATGACGGAACGAGTGGCAAAGAGGTTGGGTGATGAACTGGGTGGTTTTTTGGAGTCCGAACCAAATAATTTTAAGAGGCCTCGTCATTCCTATATGCGATTGAGGTGTGAACATGATGTCCGAAAGCCTATTCCTCAAACATTGAAATTGCTAGCTAAGGAAGGAAATTGGTTTTTTTCCTACTTTGGGCCAGAAATATGTGCTTCTAACCGTAGGAATGAGTTGAAGATTAGTGAACGGTGGCTGAGGGAGGAGACTGGTCGGTGGATGGTAGTCATGGGCCTTTTCAGAATTTTAATGTGAATAGTCGTACGGAGCATTCTAGAGAAGTTGTTGTTGTTGATAATATGGGGATTAAGGAAGCTGACAATATTGTTAATGGCAGGGTTTCGAACAATAATTCGAGTGACGGTATTGTTATTGTTGATCCAAAGCGTAGGTGGATGAGCTCTAAGCTGTTTATGACCACCCCAGTTGAAGAGCAACATGTTGAGACAGGCAGCACGTCGGATTCAAAAGACGAGTTATTGTCGGGTACTGGTTCACAGTCCCTCCATCAGGAATGAGTACCATTAGCTGGATCTGTCGTGGGCTTGGCAACCCACGAGCAGTAAGGAACTTACAAGAGATCGTTAGAAATAAAAAGCCACAATTTATTTTTCTTATCGAAACTCTTTGTAACTCCAATAAAGTAGATGAAATAAAATTTTTGTTGCAGTACGATGGTTTTTTAAACGTTGACAGTGTTGGTCATAGTGGTGGTTTAGCCTTCCTTTGGAAGGGATGTTTGTCAGTTAATTTAATCAATTCTTCTGACAGGTACATTGATATGGAAGTTCAATGGGATCAACTTGGCTCTTGGCGAATAACTGATTTCTATTGTGAACCTGATAGAAGTAGGCGTTCACGATCCTGGCAATTGCTTCGTATGTTAGCGTCACATAACAACCTACCTTGGGTATGTTTAGGGGATTTCAATGACATATTAGCGGCTTCAGAAAAGAGAGGTGGACGAGCTCAGCCTGAACGTTTAATAAGGGGTTTCCAGAATGCAGTTTCTAATGTTGAACCTTATGATTTCCCAAAGTCTAGATACCTGTTCACCTGGGAACATGGTAGAGCGAGTGGGCACCTGATAGAAGAAAAATTGGATCACATTTTAGTCTCGAATTCATGGAGACTAAAATTTCCACAAGCACGTGTTGTGGTTCTAGACACTTCTTTCGATCACTTGCCGTTAATTTTACAGGTTCGTTGTTATTTGCCAAGAACACATGTTCGCCGTTTTCGGTTTGAGAATCGTTGAAACAGAGAAGTGAGTTATTGGGAATTAGTTACTACTTGCTGGGCTGAAACGATAGGTATGAATCTTTCAGAGCATCTTGCTCGTTGCAGTGCTCGGTTATCCGTATGAGGTGAAGAGCTTCAGAACTATTAGAAGAGAGACTTGGCTGACTGTTTAGCAATTATGGTTTCAACTAAGGGCAGCAAAAGTTTATCGATTTGTAGAAGCTCAGAATCGGTATCAAGAAATTCTCCTACAACAAGAGATTTTTTGGAAGCAATGAGCAAAGGATTTCTAGCTTTGTGAAGGGGACGCAAACGCTCGCTTTTTCCGCAAGAGAGCTACTGTTCAACAACAGAAAAATAAGATTGATTCGCTGCTTGATGAGAATGGTAATCAGTGCAACTGGGACACGGACCTCCAAGATTTAATGGTAGATTTCTTCACTTCTATTTTCACCTCACAGAATTGTACTTCCATTTCTGTTTCGAATATGATTTCGTCTTTGATCTCAAGGGAGCAAAATTATTTGCTTATTGCTCCATATACTATTGATGATGTGTGTGAGACTGTTTTTAGTATGAAAGCAGACAAGGCTCCAGGTTTAGATGGTTTCAACTCGGGATTCTATCAAGGGTTTTGGGGTTTGATTGGCAGTGATATTGCTAGTACTTACATTTCAATTATTCAGCAACAGAATATGCCAGAATATTTGAATGAAACAGGGTTGGTCTTGATTCCAAAGAAGCAAGCTCCTACAGTTATGGCCGATTTGAGGCCAATTGCGTTGTGCAACGTGCTCCTGAAGATTGTGACAAAGATGTTTGCCAATCGTTTGAAGTCTTTGCTGCCACTAATTATCTCTGAGAGCCAGAGTGCCTTTATGGCAGGACGGAATATATAGGATAATTATATTGTAGATTTTGAGGCTATGCATGCTTTCCATAGGCGTACTAGAGGTAAAGATTTTGCAGCTACTGTTAAGCTGGACATAAGTAAGGTCTACGATCGTATGGAGTGGTCATTTTTGCAGCAAATGCTTCTTAAATTTGGGTTCTCAAATGCGTGGGTTGCTCTTATAATGTCGAGCCTGGTTTCGGTCAAATACTGGATTCTACAGAATGATAAAAAGATTGGTCCTATCCTTCCGACTTGGGGTCTCCGTCAGGGAGATCCTTTGTCTCCATATCTTTTTATTATTTGCGCGGAAAGTCTCTCTAAGCTTGTGAATGTTGCGGTTTAGGTTGGTAGTTTGAGTGGTTTTCGGGTTTCTAGAAATGGACCTTTGGTTTCTCGTATGTTTTTTGCCGACGATAGTTTGGTTTTCCTCAAGGAAAATGTTAATGAAGCAAATAATCTGAACCCGGTTTTGAAGATGTATGAAGATGAATCTAGCCAGCAAATTAATCTCAATAATTCTTCCATCACTTTTAATACAAATACCACTCATCAAGTCCGGTCTCAAGATTGTTATGTGCTACAAATTACGGAGAAGGATACCCTAGGTACTTATTTGGGTTTGCCATCTCATATAGGCCACAACAAGAAGGAGGTCTTTAGTTACATTAAATATCGGTTATGGGAAAAATTGAACTCTTGGGAGCACAAGACATTATATCGAGCAAAGAACTTTATGTTTAGAGATTGAAGGAATTATGAACCGTTATTGGTGGAGCAGTGGAACAAATTATTCTCATGGCATTCACTGGCTTGCTTGGGATCATATGACGTCCCCTAAATCCTTTGGTGGGTTAGGTTTTTGAAAATTGCGTGAGTTTAATATCACATTGTTGGCAAAACAAGGTTGGAATCTTTTAACAAAACATAACTCTATGGTAGCAAGGGTTCTTAAGGCAAAGTATTATCCGAATTGTGGATTTCTTGATGCAAATCTTGGTTATTAAATCAGGGTATTTTTTGGCGGATTGGTTTAGGCACACAAATAAAGATTTGGGACTCTCCGTGGCTTTTGGATGACTCAAATTCCTTTATTTTTTCCCCAGACCTGTGGATTCTCATCTTTCTCTTGTCTCTGATTTGATTCTTCAACGGCAATGGAATGTTGAGAAGATTTAAGACCTGTTTAATGAACGTGATAGGAGTTGTATACTCTCTATTCCTTTATGTTCTACTGTTGTTGTTGATAGATTATGCTAGAAGTACAGGTCCAACGCAACTATACATTTAAGAGTGCTTATCGCAGTTTAATTGCACAACCGCAAGCTCCATTGTTCATTTCAAGTTCAGTTTGGTCTCGTCTTTGGCGGCTTTTAGTTCCGCCCAAGGTGCAGAATTTTATTTGGAGGGCGATTATGAATATTTTTCCAACTCATCGAGTTTTACAAGTTCGATACGTTGATCTTGTGGATGTTTACCCGGTTTGTCATGGTGATTCTAGAACAATTCTGCATATTCTGGTCCAATGTCCCTTTGTTGTGAGTGTATGGCAGTAGTCTAGTTTGGGTTTTCGATCAACAAATGAAGCTTCCTTTATCGGTTGGTTTTGAGACAATTTTGCTAAATTGAATTCTGAAGAGGCGTGTAATGTTGTGATGGTTTGTTGGGATCTTTGGATGAATAGGAATGACGTGGTTTGGCGACATAAAAATAGGAACTCAGGTTCGGTTGTAAGGTTGGCGGCTGATGTTTTGCATGCATGGAAGGTGATTCGAGTTCAACCAAATATTTCGCCGGTAGCTGTAAACCAAAATCCAAGTTGGTCATGTCCCCCTAAAGACTGGCTCAAGGTTAATGTTGATGCCTCAACTAGAAGTGCTACGGGTTATATGGGTATTGGTTGTGTAGTGTGGGACTCTAGAGCTTCGTTTATTACTGGTCGTGCATGACGCTATCCGGGTTTTTTTAATGCAAAGGTTGCTGAGGCCATTGCTATACATGAAGTGCTGAGTTGGATCTAAGGCACGGGTTTGGCAACAAGTGATGTTTGAAATTGATTCTCAACTGGTTGCGCAAGCTATTAATAGTGACAATTCTGATGATGTTTTTGGTTTTAGTTTAATCATTCAAGACTGTAAATATCTCTTGTCCGAGATTCCAGTCGCTAAGTGTAGTTTTGTCTATAGGTCTATGAATGTAGCTGCTCATGTTTTGGCTATTGGTAGTCATTCCGATGCAGGCTCAGGAGTGTAGAATAATTTGCCTTCTCCTAGTTTACTTGATGTCTTACTATCTTTTTAATGAAATCTCTTATTTAATTTTAAAAAAAAAACAGTGAGTCTGACGATTTTACAGTAAGTGAGAGCTAATATTTCAAATTTGTAATTGTAAGTCATATTAAAAGGTGACAATAAGATGTACTTTTCGGATATGTCAAAAACTAATTATGTGCTAGCAAGTCTCACTTTGCCAATTTTGTGACACCGACTTCTTATTAATTTACGAAAAGTTAATCTCTCCAAATTTTTTGAACATTTAGAATTTGCTTTAGATATTTTGAAAATGTTATAATGCAATTTAAATTATTTAAAACTTTAGAATTTAATTTATATTTGATTATTAACGTTGAGGCTTGATAACACATTTTCTACCTCGAACGTAGATAGAGGAACGATTTGATCTCTGCATGTATCAGCGCCCCATGATATATAATACTTAAGATACAGGAACGATTTGATCTCTGCATGTATATCAGCACCCCATGATAAATGATACTTAAGATACAGGAACGATTTGATCTCTGCATGTATCAGCACCCCATGATCTAGAATACTTACTAAGCATTAGATGATCACAGGCGAGGATGAGAACACGGAATTAGCGGGAAGTTTTCCGGTGGTTTGAGCACAACAGCTTCAAGTTTTTGAGGAAACAAGCGAAAATCCGGCGTTTGATTTGTCCTCGACGAGGAGGAAGCAACTTCCGGTCACCGTTCTTTTTCTCCACCTGAGAACGACATCCTGACGGGGCAACAGCAGCTGCTGGACCCACCCTCACCTGCATGATCGGAGCTTGTTGAGCTGGAAAATGAAAGTGAAGCTTGTGTGAAGTATGATGACGGAACAGATAGTTGAGTCTCTATTTATAAGTCTTGCATGAAAGAAACGTATACGGAGCCCGAAGTTGCGGCTACGGAGCCCGAAGTTGCGGCTGTGGAGATTGACTGAAAAGCCCGAAATTGCGGCTATGGAGACTCTGACTGTCAACCAAGCTTCTTGTGAGTAGACGTAGATCGGAGTATGCAATTAAGAAGTGAATTTTTTTTTCAGCATTTTAATTTTTTAAAAATTAAAAAATTTAATAACTTTATTTAAAAGTTAATTTGCATCTTATTCTTCACTACTATTTTCATCTCTTAAAGTCCTGAGGCGCAAAGTCTAGAGAGTTTTAATAGTACGTAATCTTACTCTTATTTAATAAAAAAGTATTCATAAACTTATTAAGTTTAAGTCTTTTTTAACTAATTAAAAATTAAACAATTTCATTCAATTTAACCATAAAATTTTAAAATGATTGACTTTTTAAATTCATTTTTAATTTTTTGGTCAAATTTACTTTACTAAATCATATTATTAAAAATCAACTAATTTACTAATTAATCAGTCAATTTTGTACATTAATTAATTTTATAAATCAACTAATTTTTATTTAATAATTTTTTAATTTAAATTTTAAATTTTTAAATAAGTACAGACAATTTTTTCGTTCATATTTCAAATTTTCAAATTTACTCAATTTCTAACTAATTTTATGACTATTTAATACTAATTAAATTTTTTAGCCCTTAAACATTTTATCTAACTTCCAGTTTAACTTCCGGTTAGAGTCTTTTCTTCCCAAGAGTCTACCTCTTTTCTGGTGCTCTGCTCTCTTCCTAATACACTAGTTGGAGGGTCTCACATGTCTCGACATTTTCTGTGTTCTTCTCTAATTTCCAAGTCTTCCGCATTTATATGGATCAAATTGATTCACGCGGTAACCTCTAGATCACATACTTTTACAACATTTTATGACTTTTAACTTATATTAGTGACTTATTTGGCAAAGGGAATCTATTTTCATAGCTTATCTCGGAACCATTAGATTTCCCTTAAATTTCTTAGTACTATAAAAAAAGTAATAATTGCCTCCTTGTATATATACATACATACATATATATATATACAAAGAAAAGCAAAAATATACAAAATATAAAAAATAAATGTAAATACCTAGACTTATACATAAATAAGATAATAAAAATATTAACTTAATATTTAAAAAGTATAAGAACCAAAGTATTAAAATATGTGTGTATATTAATTGAAGAATAATAAGTTGTAGACTTATATATATATTCATTATTTATCTCATAGATTATATAGGAATAAAAATTATGTAATTATAGTTAAACAAATTACACAAAAATTTAATATTTTTAAAATTTTAGATTCTCAATAATTAAAACTATAAATTCTAACCTTATAATAAATGATGATAGCGATTTAGAATATATTAGTACAAAATAAAATAATTTATTATAATTAAAATATTCAATTTTAATTTGATTTTACTAAATTAGTTATTTATTTTAATTCAATTTCTCTAATTTAAAATTTATTTTCTGTCAATTAAAAGATAGAGTTAATGCACATCACATCACTATATATGAAAAAACCAACTTTTGTTGACAATTCAAACTCGAATATGGGCATTAAACATATTAGGTGGAGGGTCACATATGCTACAACCATTATCTGTTTTCTTCTCACTAATTTTTCTAACTCTTTCTTCTGATATTCCATGTCCTCGTGTACCTTTTTACCGACCAAATTATTTGTAAAATGATCCAACATGATAAGATGTGATTTGATTGAAGAATAGTGATACATATATGTATATGTATATAATTTCTTAAATTGTTTATCTTATAAATTATATATAAATTATTAATTTTAAATGAATTATATAAGAAATTAATTAATTTAAAAACAAAATTCAAACTTAATCACTAACAATGCAAAAAGATATATTAATATTAAAGTTTTATTTGAGGTTATACCATAAAAATAATATTTAAAAAGTGAAAATATTTTAATTATTTAACCTTTCAAACAAGATTTTAATTCTCTAAATTTTAAAAATATTTATTTCAATAACTTTTATATTTATTTTATTGTTGAAAAGAGAAGTGAACATTAGATGTTATGTTATTATATATTTCTTTAATTTATTCTTGATTGATGCTTAATAATAGCAAAATCAAAATCATGAAAACAACATAGTGTTTAGGATTTTAAATCTTATCATTCATTTTTCTTTTTAGAAGATAATATTAAATAATCATTTCATCACAATAGTTCAAGCTGTTGTATAAGGTCAACTTAGTACTTATTTGGTTCAAATTTTAGAAGGTGAATAAGTGCTTTTTTTTACTGCAAAAAAAATATTTTTAAGAAAACTAAGTGTTTTGTTGTAAAATTCAAAATCACTTTTCTCGTAGAAACAACTTTTTTGAAAATTGAAATGCAACTTTTTGAGAAGCTTAAATTTGGAGCTTTCTAAAAAGATACTTTTTCAGGTAGATTTTTCACATCAATTAATGAGTCTACTTTTTAGTATTTTTAACTTTATGTTTTACGCATAATTTTCACAACACTCACAAACATATCTTCACGTTTATTTTAAAAATTTTATAATATTATTTGACTTTTGCATATGTTTTAATATTTATGTTTGATACTAGTTTTACTTATATTATAATCTATATAAAAGATTTGGTTATATATATTTTTATTTACGTTTTATATGGTTTAAAATTATATAATCATTAATATATTATACTTTACATATTGTTTAATATATTTTAAATAATATTTATATGCATAAATAATTTTTATTACAAAATAAAATATAGT
>JANKOE010000204.1:63686476-63726184 GCA_026284465.1 Erythroxylum citrifolium
GATTATTATTATTATTCTATATTGTTATTATTATTTTATTATTGTTATTATTTTATGATGATTATGATGATGATGATGATGATGATGATTATTATTATTATATGTTATTATTAGAGTTATAAATTTAATTTATATATAATTAAATATCTAAATACTAAAATTTATAATATTCATATCTTTACATTTTTTTAAAAGTTATGTCTTCATATGTCATTTTACACATATAATAGTTATCAGATAACAACTAATAGAATTAGTCAAAAACTAATGTAATCAATTGATTATTAAATAAAGTCATAAATAAGATTGTATATTACAAAATTTTGGGCGCTTTGGCGGAGTTTCAACATTGTTTTTAATTTTTTAAATAAAAATATATTTAACCTCACTATTAAACTTTGGATTGCTTAAGTCCGACCGAACTTCGGACAAGAACCGGAATCTGAAGACAAATATTTGGGCCGGGCTTGTAGCTGAATGGACCTGAACTCGACATGGCCTTTTGCCAACTAGGGACGTGTTTGCCGTGTGGCTAATTTCAAAAAATGCAGACAAGGAGGAGAGTAGCTATAAAAGAAACTCCAATGCAAAATTAAAAATCGAACCATAGGAAGTTCAAAATATTCTCACCAAGCGGGAAAGAAGATCGACTTCGTTTTCACTTCAGCCAAACAGACCCAAAAAGGTCACCTCAAAATGGCCGATGAGAGAAGAAGTAATCGGAAACCGGTGAGCCTTAACGATCGTCACTATCGTCTTCTCCAAGACCTCTCCGCTCCTCCTAAACCACCTCCGTCCTCCTCCGCTGCCCACGGTCGTGTTATTTGACTCCTTATTTTCCTACTTCTATTGCGTTTTCGTTTTTGTGTTTGATGGAGATAATTCGTTTGCTGGTATGTTTTCTGGGTTTTGATGTTTTTGTTTCGATTGATGTACAGAGGAAGAAGTTAAGCCATCAAAGGTGAAATTAGAAGGTCGGAATCGTCTCTGCAAAGCAGTGGGTGGAGGAACTGGAGATAGTGGTGATGTTGATGATATTCCTCAGTTCTCTGGAATTGTGGATTTTGATTCTTCTCCTGGTACTTTTATGCTTTTAATTACGATTGGGCTTTTTTTTAATTTTTAAAATGTGGAAATGTGATGATTTCGGAAAATAAATGTAGGGAAAGTTTGATGTTTTGGCACCAAGTTCTCTTATTTTATGGCAGAGGGCTCTTGCATTTACTGTAATTTTTTATATGAATTGTGGGTGTTGACTTGCTTTAATTATATGCTAATGATTTTTGTTATGGGTTGGATTTTAGAAGAGGCAAATCCAGTAAAGGTTAAGATTGAGGGTCGACGAAGGCTTTGCAAAGTCTCATCTCGAGATAATGAAAAGGCTGACACAAGTACAGCCGTGGACAAAGGGCCAACATTCTTTGACATTACTGATTTCGATTCACCTCAGCTATCAAAAAGTGCAGCTGGTAAATATCATGATCAAGGTGCCAATGAAATCAGAGATATTCTTGATGACCTGACATCCAGGCTTGACCTTATGTCAATTGAGAAAAAAAGGGTTCCACAGAATGTCAACAGTGTGGTTGATGCTGTTGGAATGTCCTCGAGAGATGGAGATCATGAGAAGATAGTTGGTATTGCTGAATATGCAAGGGCTGAGTCAACATTTTCTCATGACTCTGATGTATCCAGTTCTACGTCCAACATAAATAAGGACGTTGGGGATAACATTGACAATGCTACAGATTATTTTAAGGAGAGCAGGTCTCTGTTGAGTGAGCGTAAGGACCATTATAGAAGGATAGATGAACATTTTCTGTCTAGAAAATCTGCATTACATGTTCAAGAAGAGAAGGAAAGTGATCCGGAGGGTGAACTTGATACTGATGATTATGTCAGTGAGGCCCAGAAAATGAAGAAAGCTGATAAAAAACTTAGTCAGAATGAAGCTAAATGGGTGCATGAGAGTTTTGGACATGTGGGACAATCTTTTTCTCATAAAGTGAAAGACGACGACGACGACGACGATGATTGTATGATCTTAAGTGAGAAAAAGACTGTGAATGAAAAAATGGGAGATAATTGCCCAGAATCATCTGATTTTTCCAGTTTGATTGATGTGTCAGATGATTATACAAATGAGGTTGTGTCTGAGGATGAGGGTTTCCTTACCCTGAATGGGCTTGGCTGTACTTACCAGTTACCTGGGTCAATTGCAAAGATATTGTATCCCCATCAACTTGAAGGGTTAAAGTGGCTTTGGTCTTTGCATTGTCAAGGTAAGGGTGGCATCTTAGGCGATGATATGGGTTTGGGAAAAACGATGCAGGTAATAATGTGTGCTTACTTTGTGGACATTCTTTTGTATCGAGACCTGCAAAAGTTATCTACATGAAGAATTTTCTCCTTGCAGATTTGTGGCTACCTGGCTGGACTGTTTCATTCAAGGTTGATTAAAAGGGTATTGGTTGTGGCTCCTAAAACATTGCTCTCACATTGGATCAAAGAACTATCTGTTGTGGGTCTTTCTGGGAAGACCAGAGAGTAGGATATATTGCTTGAATGATTTTCACAATACAGACATTTCCCAACCACTTTTTAAGAAACGATGTAAAAACAAATAAATTCTGATTGGTTTTTATATTTTCATGTAGATATTTTTCAACATCTATCAAAACTCGACAATATGAGCTGCAATATGTACTTCAGGTTTGTCTTGAGATTCCCTTGTATGTAATATCAAATTCTAATATGCTGCTTAGTGTAGTCCATCATAGTATTGCTATGCAATGATTATAAAGGAATAAGAAATAAGATATATGACTATTTTCTCCATCTTATTGTGAATCTGAAATTTAAGGGAAGTATCTTCTATATTATTAGTGGTTGTCATTGCTATTCTTAATATTGGATCTTTCCTTGTGCTCATTGTCTCCTTGTAGGACAAAGGTATTCTCCTTACAACTTATGACATTGTACGGAACAACTCAAAATCATTAAGAGGAGATCATTATTTTTTTGATGAGGATTCTGAGTGTAGGAACACTTGGGACTATATGATTCTTGACGAGGTAAAAATCTAGTATCTGCCGTGATTCAGCAAGAAAATTACATTTTCCCACTTTTCATTGTATATGATTGGTTAGGATCAAACAAAAATCTTGAACATTCTGAGGATAATTGTCATGTAATTGTAGATTCTTTTTTGTAGAAGTTGTCAATTTTGTGCTAGATAAGCATGATATATATGAAATTTGAAAGTTTGGTTACCACAATTCAAAATCAAAAGAAAATTTAACAATTTTCTAATTAACCTGGTATTCATATTGAAAAGGAGGTTTCAAGATGATGCCGTTGGTGCGATACAATCTAATCAGTTAACAAAACACTAACTTTGGTCTGTCTTTTGAATGCTTCATAAGAAGCTTGCTGAAGATTGGCTGTTAGCTTTTAATTCTGTTTCTCTTCTAAAATTTTTTTAGTTGATGCAAAACTTAATCTATCAAGTTTCATTACCTTCGATCAATTTCAGCCATTTGTTTGGAACAATGTTGCAAGCAGGTCAATTCTCTCGAAAGCATTATTTTTGCTTATAATTCCTCTTTGCAGAAATTTTGTTCTCCCTGGATGTGAGCAAACTAATCAATATTTAGGGAACAGCTTACAGGGATGGTGCTAAATGCTAATAAGTCAAAATCAAAGCTGCTAAGAGAAGTGATGGGAGCATCAGTATCTGTGTTTCTAGATCTTTCTGTCTGAACATGTATTGCGGTTTGGGGTTGAGTAGATTATAGTTGAGGTTAATATTAGTAGAATCTTATTTCCAATGCTGGCCCTGACTGAATTTGTATGATCAGCATTATCATCACTTCAGCTTTTAGTTAACATCTGTAATTACCCATTTGTAACGTTTTGCAATCACTTCATGTTATTTAACTATTTTTCCAGGGACATCTCATAAAGAATCCGAGTACACAGAGGGCAAAAAGTCTGCTAGAGATACCTAGTGCCCACCGAATTATTATTAGTGGAACACCAATTCAAAACAATCTTAAGGTAGCATCAATCACAATCATGTTTTTGTCTGTTAATTTTTTACACTCTTATTACAATGCAATTCTATATAGTTTTAAGTCATGTTTCTTAAACAGGAATTATGGGCCTTGTTTAACTTCTGTTGTCCAGACCTACTTGGCGATTACAAGTGGTAATTAACTTCTTGATGCCTCAGCTGAATTTGGTGAAATTTTCCTTCCTGTTAGATCAAGTCTTATACTCCTTCAGGTTTAAGGAACATATTGAGCTTCCCATACTTCATGGAAATGAAAAGAATGCTTATGATCGAGAAAAATATATTGGTTCAAAAGTTGCAAAGGTAAATAATTTTATATTTACTAGGATCTGCTTTCTATACCCTGTTCTGGTAGCTTCTGCACCAATGTCTTTCAGTTTTTTCTTTGTTTTGAAATGGGAAAACTAGCCTCAAAACTCTTTTTAGTATATCTAGAACTTTACTACATGTACCAATGTCAAATAGCTTGACACCTCAGAATACTTGGGAAAGGAAAATGCAAAACATGGAATGAATTTGTGTTCTTAGAGTGTTATTAAACTTTGAGTATTATAGAACTTTCTATTGAATGGGGCTTGCTCCAATTGTAGTCTTATGTATTGATTTGAAGTTCTATAGCTACAAAAATTGAACTTTTCATTTTGCTATTTGCCTAGTCCTTCAGTTGACAAAATCCACCTGCATGCTTCATAAACTAGAAGTCATTCATCAATTTTTGTTGTGTATTCACAGGAACTAAGAGAACGCATTCAACCTTACTTTTTGCGCCGCTTGAAAACAGAAGTGTTTAAGGATGATGATGATGATGCTACAAATACCAAGCTTTCCAAGAAGAACGAGATCATTATATGGCTAAAGCTGACTAGTTGCCAGGTGATATTTGCTTGACTTGGTATATCCTGTTGTATTATGCATTACTTTTGGTTCTTACATTGGACTTATTTTTGATTCAGCGACAACTCTATGAAGCCTTTTTGCAGAGTGAGCTGGTTCTCTCCGCTTTTGATGGCTCACCACTTGCTGCATTGACGGTGCTTTATACTTTTTGCCTATTATTATTTAGTTCATTTTGCTAGACATTAAAGGGGGATTTTGGAATTTTATACTATCAGATGCTAAATCAACATATCCTTTTAATTTTGGGTCATTGATTGAGTGCTCGTAATCCTTTTTGTTAATGACGTTGATTGATGGAAAATGCAGATGAATGAATCGTATTTTTTTTTTCAGTTTAAGAATAAAGAATGATATTATTTTTCAATATCTAAGCATGGATGTCAAATTATATACTGCTCTACTGGTTTGAAATTCTGGAAGTAGGAAGATATCAATTAATAGGTAGAATCAAGTTTAGGGAGATATCAGTTAATAGGTAGAATCAAGTTTAGGAAGATATCAGTTAATAGGTAGAATCAAGTTTCTCTTTAACATATTCTAATAGTTTTTGCCTAACAGTTGCAGGTTATATATTTCTAGATTCTGGATTTTTTAATGTTTTACTTCTTTTTCGGTTTTCTTTTTTGTAAGAAGCTCGAACTAACTTTGTCTCTGGCCATCAACTTCTTGTATAGCTACATATTTTACCGTATGGGTTGACTAACTTCCAAGAATTAATAATGATTGGTCTAGTTGTGGGGCAGGGTGAGGGACTGCTCGTATATGGATTTAAGTGTCAAGTGACACATAACCTAATTGTGAGATTGTGCAAAACTACTGTGTCGGAGTTACAGCTATTCACACTCTGGTTGATGTGGCTATCTGTCTGATTCAATAAATTTCTTATTCCAGATGCTGCACTTTACATGTCATTTGCTGAGCACATAGTTAATTATTCTAAGTGTCATTGTTTAATTTCCTGCACTTAGTAGTATCCTTCTATGTATAGTTCAAATCTCGCCATGCATCTTCGTTGCTCTTAATGTTGATGATAGAATTCACTAACATAACCAATTACCACCTGCCTTGGATCAGATTCTGAAGAAAATATGTGATCACCCCCTTCTTTTGACAAAGAGAGCGGCTGAGGATGTGCTTGAAGGGATGGAAACCTTGTTAAATCCAGAAGATGTTGGAATAGCAGAAAAATTGGCAATGCATGTGGCTGATGTTGCTGAAAGAACCGACTTTCAAGAGAAACACGATTATATCTCATGCAAGATTTCTTTTATATTATCGTTATTGGTGAGACATGTTGCACACTCATAGTTGATTCTTTTTTATAATAATGCTTGCTTTCTTAAATTAATGCATATGTTGCTCTTCTGCAGAATAATTTAATTCCAGAGGGGCACAATGTACTCATATTTTCCCAAACTCGCAAGATGTTAAATCTCATTCAGGTTTCTCAATTCTGCAATTTTTTTATTGTGCTGTTTTTTCAGTATGGTTTGGTTGCATTTCCACGTTTTTACATGAATTCCTCTATAGATATTGGCAATTAAACCGGTATAGTGGTGGACATAATTGTTTGACTGCCCGATTGTACTGATATTACCTCTTTAGTCATTTGTACTAACTAGTTCAAATTTTCTCTATAGTTTAGTTTGTTATCTGTGTTATTGGACTGGAAATGGTAAGGTAATTACTCCAGTATTTTGTATCTGAATCATCCATTTGTAGTTCATGCCCTTCAAACCATTTAAGAATCTTTACTGTTGATTATCATAAGTATTTCTACACATCAATTTATAGTTCTAGTCCTACTTGCACCCAGCAACTTCTTGTAGTCCTTTGGCTACTGAAATGCTGATGGTAGAAAGAACTTCAATCGGAGGCAATATGCTTTGTCTGTCTTTTTCAGAAATTTAGTTGTTTTTTATTTAGAAGCTCATTAGTAAACTGAAGGATTTAAGAACCATGCTTCTATTTATAAGTATGGAGTTTGTAGTAGTTAGGCTTTTGAAGGAGTGTGTGTGATTATAGCTCCCCTTTTTTTTTTTGTGACAGGAATCCATTTTATCCAATGGTTATGAGTTCTTGCGTATTGATGGTACTACTAAAGCTATTGATAGAGTGAAGATTGTGAATGTAAGTGTGATTGAACTTCTCATTTCAAAAACTCTAATAAAACTTTTGAGAATTCTTCTACATTTCTCAATTCTACATTCAGGACTTTCAAGAAGGTGCTGGGGCTAGTATTTTTCTTCTGACATCTCAAGTTGGTGGTCTTGGACTTACACTTACAAAAGCAGACCGTGTTATCGTGGTTGATCCTGCATGGAATCCAAGGTGCTTATTTCAGCTTTTCCAATTCTTTTTTTCTGAGATGTGGCTCAACTGACATGTTATTTGCAGCACGGATAACCAAAGTGTTGATCGTGCATATCGTATTGGGCAAAAGAAGGATGTGCTGGTTTACAGGTTAATGACATGTGGAACTGTTGAAGAGAAGATATACAGAAAGCAGGTATAGTGTTGTCCTCTGCTCAAAGTTTTTCGGACATGACAATCACATTGCTTATCTATATAGTGGCAAAGCTGAGGCAATTCTTTGTTCCATGTTTAAACAAGATATTAAGTGAAAATGGCTTGTGTTACTGATATTTGACATCTTATACTTTTAAACAATCTTCTCTTATTCAAATCACATAATCAGTTAATGCTGTTTCACTTGCTTTCTCAATTTTGGCTTTTTATTGGGTTGAATGAAGATTTTACCTGCATGCCAATTCACTGATTACATGCTGAGATTTTACATCTCCAAACTGTTTCAATGGCGTGGTTCTGAATCCTTGAAATGGCTCAGATATTCAAGGGAGGTCTGTTTAAAACTGCAACCGAACAAAAAGAACAGATTCGATATTTCAGCCAGCAGGTTCATGAAATTGTTTCTGTATCATGCTAACCTTTAGATGTAAATTTTTGGGCAACTAATAAACTTGAAATTAATTCTTATCAGGATCTTCGTGAATTATTCAGTCTTCCAAAGCAAGGGTTTGATGTTTCCCTTACACAGCAGCAATTACATGAAGAGCATGACAGTCAGCACGAGATGTACTTAGCTTGATTATTCCTTCACTACAGCATATATTGATTTACTGGGAATACCTTTGGTTATTACTTTAATATGAATCTCTAGGGCCTATTTTAAGTGATCTCACCACTATTTGCTTCGAACATAAGAAGGCACTAGTCTTGATCCTCATAAATGCTATTTAAACCAAATATTGCTTCTTCTTCTTTTTTGTCCTTGTGGGGAGTGGAGCACTCAATGCATAAGCGTGGATGATTAATGTTGAGCAGTATTGCGAGACTGCTGATCGGGATCATAGTTTCCTTGCAGATGTTATTTTTGCATGATTGTCTCTTTACAGGTTTGCCATGTCCATGTCATTAAATTTAATTCATAATTTCCTAATTGTTATTATTGTTCTTATAGGGATAAATCTTTGGAAGCCCACATAAAGTTTCTGGAGTCTCTGGGCATAGCAGGAGTAAGTCATCACAGTTTACTCTTCTCCAAGACAGCACCTGCTCAAGTTGTACCACAAGATGAAGAAGAGAAAAGGTGAAAATTTTCATTTTTCTTGGCTCACATTTTAAGATGTAACTTGCTAGCAACCAACTGAAAATTTGAACTAATAAGATTGCAATTCTGCTGTTTATTACCATGTTTATTTGCATTCTCGCTGATTTTGATCAGGGGTAAAGGAACCACAATTGTCAGACATTCATCGCGTTATTCGTCTGAAGACCATGTTGATGGGTATGTTTGCCCAACATGTGCTCTAATAGTAATCCTCTTATGCTGTAACTTGAAAATGCTGAGTTGTTGCTTTCTGTTTACAGAGCCATGCATGCCTTTAAACCAAAGGACATAAACCTGACTATGAAAAGCACTTCTCCTGAGAGCACAGGTAAACTGACAGAATCTCAAATAAAGGAGAGAATCAACCGGTTATCCCTGATACTTGCGAATAAGGTACAACTTCAATCCCATATCTGAATATACATAATAACTTCACCCTTTTGAAACTTGTTGAACTATATTCCGATTTATTTACTTAATGGACATGCTTTAAGTTCAACCCCTAAAGAGAAGAGCATGACTTTAATCTGCTTATCTTTCACGTGCCAAAACAACCAACAGGCTACAGTTTCTAAGTTGCCAGATGGAGGAGCTAAACTGCTGAAGCAGATTTCTGAATTGAACTTAGAGCTCCACAAGATGAGAATAGAACAAAGACTTGAGGAAGATACCAGCAAAAGACCTGATAAAGAAGTTATTGAGCTGGATGATTTAACTGGGGAGCTTCAAAGGGTGTTGAATGTATAACATCACTTCCCATGCAAGCAAATGAAATTCTTGTATAGAGCTTACTTTGAACGCAAACCATTTTTTTAGAGATGAACTGATTACCACTCAGACAATGAACATTTCTTTCCTGATTGCAATGGAAAGGTCCCCATGTACTAGAACTTCAATGTCAATGAAGTTAACCGATTTCATTTGTTTCAACGGCAGGAGTATATGCTCAAAAGCTTTTATTTTTTTATTTTTCAGAATTAAAGATGTTGAATGTAAGATCTTCCAACTTGACCATGCTCTCAAACTTCACCTATGGCTGCAACTTTGATCTCTTACATGTTTTATTCACAGAACATTGTACGTAAGAACATTAGGCTCTATTGAATACCCTTTTGGTCCATGTCGACGATGAGCTTCCTAACTACGTCGAATTGACGGACTTTGGAGAGAGTGTCGATAACAAAATTGTACCTTGTCGAACTGATGATGTTCTTGTTTGAAGAGGGTTTGGTTGATGGGATAAGAAGGGAGAGAAATGCCGTGGAGCTAAAGAAAACATGCTATGGCGTGAAGTGGGTTAGGATTCGAATGCTGAACTATGATTTTTGTCAACAAGTCTGCATCTTTTAATGGTTGGAGTGATCGAAGTTTGGGCTCCATATCCATACTAGTATCTGACGATAACGACGAGCAATGATGGAGTGGCCGGAGAAGAAGGATTGAAGAAGAAGAAGAAGCATTGGTGGTGATGGTGTGTCGGGTTGGAGTAATGATGTAATAGCGACATTGCCATTCTTTTGGCTCAATGGCTTTTGGGTTAGTCTCAACTCTCGAAAGGTGTAGAATGAGAAACGAATATTATAAAAGAAAAGTTAGGTGAAAGGTGAAAGGTGAAAGGTGAAAGTTTATAAAGGTCGTATTGGTTAGGTTCTAATACATTTGTGCCTGTTTAGCTGTCTCTTTGCATATTCCGATGACAATTCGCGGTGGCGAAGTGGCAGTGTTCGTAGAGACGAACGTAAGAACCTATATGGTGTTGGCCGTCTCTCCAGACATCTCCGCCGCTGATTTCAAGAGTAAAGTCTCTGGTTAATCGGAGAAAACATGAAAAAGTTTATATCTTGCTCACTCTCTGCTCTAATATCATTCCCTTCTTAGAACTCGTTCCTTTTTCATGGTTGTTTTTTTATGCAAAATCTCCTGATGTGCCAATTTCACTGCCTGTTTCGATGTTTCCCATGATGGGTTCTTTCGAATTTGTATTTTATTTTCCATGTTTGAATACGAGAATGCCAGGTGGGGTTTCTCGACTTTTTAGTTACCTTGTGAAAAATCTGACTGCACGATCAAGTATTTATGGCCAGTACTAATTCTGCTCACCTGATTGCTCTAAGTCATAGTTTTAAATTATGGTCTGCAAAATTGTGGTTAGGATCCGGATCGAATATTGCAGTAAGGGTCCAGATTGTTATTGCAATTTGCAGCAGTTGTGTAAGATCATTCTGCTCAACGTTACTACACATATTGCATATTAGTTTTCTTGTTGTATCGTAAGCCAGAGTGATTGCTGGATTAGTTTTAGTTTTCTTGCATGCTCTGACCTTGATGATTCCCACCTTTGAACTTTAATGGTGTTAGATACAAAGTTGAAAGTTATCTAATTGCTGTTTATTTCCAGATAGTATTCAACTAATCAGAGGCATCAACTATACTTCCGTAAGTTTCAACTCTTCTTACATCCTTTCTGGAGATATTAATGTCTGTTAGAAATTGTTCTGTAGGAAAGCTTGAGGCAGCACACTTCAATTGTTTCCCAAAATCAGGAGAGATTAGAGTGCAGAATTTAATGGTAAATCGAAAGAGTTGCTTCTACCACCTGCCAGATTCATTCCCAATAAAGTACTCTTTCCAAGGTCTCAAAAGGACATGGTTTCTTCATGCAGAAGTGAGTACTGGTACTTCCAATGTCTTGGATAAATCAGGTATTATACAAGCATCTTACTGCTTAAACTGACAATTGAATTTCAGATTTCAGCTATGTCACTGACCATCTCATGATGAATGCAGTAAGGAATGACGTCACATGGAAGAAGATGGAAGGATTTCAGAGCACCAAAGGTCTAGGAACGGTTCCTGCAACTGTTTCTGACGCGGACGACACGAAGAAGATGACAAAAAAAGTGAAGAACTTCTCATGGATCAGTCTTAGTAACAGTGTGAAAGGATGGCCAAACGATAAAGAAACTTCAGATGATGTATTGGAAGGTTTTCTTTTCACATTCTAGTAAACAAACAATCTTCCACTCCTACCATGGAGACTTTCAGTAATAGGTGATTGAAACTGATATCTGTTCCAGGTACTCCAACCGTTAATAAAAATTGCTGGTCTGTTAAGTCTGGAACTGAAAGTACATGTTGCAGCTCACACTGGTTTGATTGCAATTCGACAGGCAAAGGGAATGAGCCTGAGAAACAGCTAAAAGCTAAGCATAGCACTGATTATTCAGTCACGCAAACCTACCCATTGCCTCAGTTTGCCGTGAGGATGCCGGCAAGGATATGTCGTCAAACAACAACTACTGACTGTAGACATAAAGGGTCAGTGGACAAGCTGGAAAAAACAGCTGCAGTTGGGAAACGTATCCTAACAGCTGCAGCAAAGCTTAGAATCTCCAGAAGTAACCCAAGAGCTGGTATCTCCTTGTATAGAGTTAGAGGTTCCCATGGCTCATCTATGATTAGACCTTCAATTTTTGAGATCAGTGATGATGAAGACTGAATGATTCTTGGATTGTACTTCGTAAACTGGGATCAAGAATGACAAAATTTGTCACACTCATGGGAGGTGCTACTTTGTGCTTGCAGGGGAGATTTCCCCATACTTCTCTCTGGCTGGTTCCTAAGCAAATAGTCAATTAGTTGGCTGTTCTACTGAGTATGATTAAGTGAAATAATTGAGTGCAGAAGTAATGGAGCAGACACTCTAGTGAACACAATACCAAATGTCTTCATTGGAAAGTCACAAAGGCGCATTTGGATGTCGGCCTGAACAGTAACATGGAGCAGTTCTATCTGAACTTTTATGATACACTGGCTTGCAGAGCAATCAATGCAACCAATGGATTCTGTTCTTATGGAAGAAACAGAAAAGGATTTCTCATAGATGAGCAGAGTCTCCAGAGTAGAAATTCCCAGTTTTGTAGGATTGGTGGGAATCCTTTTCGGTTGCTAGACAGGCACAGATTTCATTATTTTGATCCAGGATTGAATGAATAATATAGGATGTTTCTGATACAGCTAACTTGCTGATACTGGTTGTGAATTAATAGGTACCTTAAAATGCTCTTAAGTATTATTTTAGACTTGACAAGGAAGTTTTATCAGATTTAAGTTTGAGATTGGTGTCGTCCAAACCTTGAAAAGAAAATATTGAGTGCAAGTTGAATTGAGTTTCAAGACACTCAATCTAAGTTAGCTTGAACTTGATTCACTCAGCTTGAATTTAGCTTAAATTTGAGTTTTTCTTGTTTGATTCCAAATAAAAAACAGAGCTAAGAAAATATTTGGAATAGTGGAAATGGTATCTATGTATAGAGCTTATATATCTGCTTGAGTTGGGAGACGAAGAAAGATGGCTGTTTACTTGAAAACTCTACAATTGCATAATCAGGCAAGGGTCATTCTCTTTTCTGAATAACACTCCTGAGATCAGAACCAAAGACTGACCTTACAGAAAGATGGAGCGAATACAAATATGAGTCGAGGAGGGGACGAAACCACGAGCAAACTATCCTCTCTGCCAAGACTCTGAATTACCATCTTCCACAATAAACAAAAACTAAGGCAAAGAGAACATGCTACAGAAGGGAATTATGTACAGAGGCAAGGGACTATAGAGAAAATAAAACCGGGTTAAAATCCACGCGATGCTCTGCGCAAAATATGGCTACTCAAAGCTTGGCGTACGACTAAGTCTCCCTTTCAAGTATTCCTCTATAGAGATATCTTGTTCAGTGCTGCTGACTGAATTGCAGTCATCCTCTAAATCGAGCAATGCAGTTCTAAGATGGGATTGGATGTTACTAAGATGCGGTTCCCCATCTGCTGCATCAGTTTCTTCTGTTGCACTCACTTGTTGCCTTGCTGATTCCACTGCTTCCCCGTCACCTTGGAGGAGCTTCAAGATCTGTTTTTACAGGATTTGTAAGGGAGCAGCTTACAAAATAAAAGCAAATGAACAGTTTACTGCATTTGAACTCACAAGACCGATATCTGGCCGTGATCTGGGTGAGCGTCTGATGGAAAGAGTTGCTGCTAAAACCATTCTCTCAATCTGGTTATCATCACGATCACCTCTAATGTGAGGATCAAGCAATTCAGAAATTTTACCACCTTCTAGAATTGGCTTTGCCTGTGAATTTCAGTCAGTGAATGTTTGATAGAAGCATTTTTGAAAGCATCAAATTAAATTTCTTTAGTATACTGCAACCAAAATTCTGAAATCTCCAAATAAGAAGAAAAATCAAGCCATGCAACTGACTTTTCTTGTATTTGTGCCAGTATAAAACCATGCAACATAATTCAAATGGATCCTTTTCATATACAACTTGTCTTCTAATTCAGCCTTAGCATTCTGCACACTTTAGTTCCAGGACCAGAAGGACAATTGAAGAAAATAAAAGAAACATTGCAAAAAAGGGAAACAATTTTCTCAAGCCACCAATTTCAACCAGGATCTTTCTAAACATTTTTTAAGGGCAAGAAAAGAGGTGTGAAGGTTGCTTTTGGAAAAGGAATAAAAATGCTTACCCACATGACAAGGCTCTCATGGCATTTTGGATTCTCACTGTTGATTGGTAATTTCCCAGAGAGAAGCTCAAGGAGGACAACCCCAAAAGCAAACACATCAACTTTTTCACTCACCTTCCCATGCAAAAAGTACTCAGGGGCCAAGTATCTGGGATAGGAGTGAGAATCAATAACAACATTTATACCTCAAAACAATTAACAAGTGGCACATATAAGAAGAAATAACTCACCCAAACGTTCCTGAAACATCAGGGGAAGTTACATGGGACAAAGCACTAGAAATGCAACTTGCGAGTCCAAAATCTGACAGCTGAAGTAACAAACAAGTTAAAACTAAGCACCAAAATCATGTACAGTAGAAAAGCAGTCCTCACAAAAGTACGGTTCATGCCTGGGGCTCAAAATCATCGGATAGAAGTATGTTTGAAGATTTAACATCCTTGTGAACAATAGGCTTATCACAGTAATTGTGCACATATTCAAGTGCCTCAGCTACACCTAGTGCCACTTTATACCTTTCTTTCCAACCAAATGCATCGGAGATCTTATTCCCTTCATAAGAGAAGCAACTAGGAGTTAGAATCACTCATTTGAGGAACATGTTATCTCATCACATAAGTAGAGAATTCATAATACCATGAAGATTCTCCTCCAGGCTTCCTCTTGATAAAAAATCATAAACCAGGATCAATTTATTGTCCTCAAAACAAAACCCAAAAAGAGACATTAAATTCTTGTGATGTAATTTTGTAATGATCTCAATTTCTGAAACAAATTCTTTCAACATATACGCAGATGGCTTCAAGATTTTCACCGCCAATTCCTTTCCATCTGGAAGGCATCCTTTATACACATGACTACTACCCCCTTTGCCAACCATATTTTCTAGAACAAAAAGCCACAAAAAATTAGTTAAAACTCCCAGAATAGAAGAGAAAAGAGCAGACAAGGAAAACCCATATAAATACATGAAAGGTATATGATGAAATCATGAAAACCAACCAGGGGTGAAATTTGAAGTGGCTGACAAAAGTTCCTCGTAGCAGAACAATCTACAAGTTGACGAGTATTTTTCATGCATGCCTTTCAATTCTTCAGGAAGGTCACTTAAGCCATGGTGTGGCGAAATGGGAGACCATACAACCTCAGGGCCTATTGGCACAATAGCACCATTCTCTGCTTCCACATCAAAACAATGGCCTTCAAGAGTATCTGAAGCACATTGTCTTTGATCTGGATAAACCACAGAAGAAGAATTCTGGCTCGATAGTGCCAATGCCCATTTGGCCAGAGATGTTCTCTTTGTTGAATTCTTCCCTAGAATTAGTCGCCGAAGAAGTGACCACCGCTGTTTAGAACTAGATAATGCAACAGAATTTGGTTTTGGTATAGTATCACTCCTTTGGATACTGTGTAACTCCAGCAATTGGTTTTTGGAGTCATTTGGAGACAATGAGCCTGAAGTAGAATGTACAGAATTTTTGTTCTGGGATTTTCCTGAGCAACTTTGACTTTCTTGATTCAATTTGTCTGCCACCACAGCATAAGTTGTATCACTTAGTAACTTGATATCCTTTCCCGAACATCCAACAACTAGGAAAACAAGATTCCATTGTGAACTAAAATTATGGTCCAGACAAACATAAAACTAACCATGTTTGAGATCCGGACCACAACAACAAATCAAAATAGCAAGTATAGGAACAGAACCTCCAAGGAAAAACCAAAGAGTAAAGGACCAAAACCTTTTATAGTATCAGATACCTGTAACTGTTGCTTCTCTTGTATACACAAATTTGCCATTACTAACAGCATAAATGGACAAACTTTTGGACAACTTTCTGGCGCAATACTTTGCTACCGAAGTTGAGGAGCGGATTCTGTGGGGTGATTTGGAAGTTCCCACAACAACCTTGTTTGCATTGCTTGATTTTGCTTCTCTTACCAGAATTTTCCGCACCGAAAAACCTCTGCACACTTTGAGCTTCAAATCCACCTAAACATAACCCTTTTACTCAATAACACAAACCATTGTAAATATGAAGAAATTAAAAGACTGTTTCCTTGTCCAATTTAGAGGAAACTTTGAAGACAAACTTTACAACTATCGCTCAATAAAAAGCCCTTCTTTCCCGTAAACAAAACAATCTCAACCATTTTTTAACAAGTAGGAAACATGAACGCCACATTCCCTAGAAGAACAAAAGGATAACAACTTTGATAAGAAAAGATGAAGCAAACCTGCTTTAAGTTGCAGAAACCTTCATAGACAGCCAACAAAGAGTCAAACGCTTTTACTAGAGACATAAGCGAAGAAGTCCCTCCTTCAATTTCCACCACACACACACACACACACACACGAAAGCCAACAAAAAGACGTCACGTTTGAGAACAAAAGCCAAAACCCAAAAAACACAAAAACACACACAAATGCTGAAGTACCGGAGACAGAATCAAGCACGTGCAGAGCAATGACCCGATCACCGGGGTTGGCTACTTTCATGAGAGCCCACGTCAACAATTCCTTACTCTGAACATCCAACTTTACTCCCACCACAACCACCTCCCCTTCTCCGCCGTCTCCATCCTCCCCGACGGTGCCCACCGTGCGTTCGCTGACCAACTTCATCGATCTCCACCACAAAACACGCCGGAAAACACCCCACTGGCTTCCCTTCTCACTCATACAATTAAACAAAAAGCACTAGACGCTAAAAACAGCTTTAATCAGTAACAATATATTACGTAAACGTTACTCTCTCTCTTTAGATCGTCGTTTCCTCTCTCTAAAAAATGCTCATGAAAGCCGCTTTTTTCACTGCATTGAGAAGCGAGCAGCGAATCTTGTTAGGAGATGAGATGTTAATTAATTAGTTAACTTCTTTTAGAGATTTTCTACTGTATGTGCCACTTTATTACCGTCATGCTGCTCCACCACTTTCTGCCGTTCGTTCCACTTTTTTTTGTTGACTTTGATTTGATGTACTAGGTTTGTTTTTTTTTTACCTTTTAATTTTCTTGGCAAATATTGACCCAAAATCAATTTGCTTATTTTAATCAATTCAGACTTTTAAAAATTTTACGTTTTGGTTCCAATTTTAACTTAAAGTTTGAAATTTTTAATTAAATCAATATTATTTTAAATAAAATAGTGTTATTTTCAGTTTAAAAATATATTTAATCTAACTTGGCTACGATTTCTTTGCGTTCAATCGAATTGCAAACCACATAAGACCTATTAAGATCAATCCCAAACTTGAAATTTTAGGTTTGATCACCCAATTTAATGTAAGGGATTGGTCAATCAATACTGAATAATAAAGGGGTAGCCTTAAAAATAAATAAATTACTGGTTGTAAAATATTATTTTGGTCAGACTTAAACTGAAAAAAACAAAGGAAGGGTTCGAACAATTCTGCTATTTATCACCTAAGTAAAGAGACGTAAAATAAGAGATTAATTGAGAATTTTTTCCCATTCGTATATAATAAAATAATAGGATATTTTTATTCCTTATCAATTTTTTCTAATATTTTTTGTACTGCAAAAATGAGAATTTTAGATGAAATTTAAATTTAAAAATACTCAAACTCGAATTCAACCCAATCCAATTCAATCTGTTTTATGCTTGTCATCACAATAATTGTGTGGAAATTTCCAATTAAACTAAATTAAGTATTTTTTGTAGGATTTTTTTTCTTGTTTTTCTTTTACGAGGAAATATACAACTCCCTCGATACTATGACTTTTGTCATAAAAGATTTTCATTAGTTATATTACACGAATGCTAAAATTTAGTAGATATGATATTTTTCATGGATGGCTTGTAAGTATGGTTTGGTGACTTGACTAATATAAATGTACTTATAATTATATATCCTAAAAAGTATAAAGATATAACCTTTTATTATGTGTGTTGAATAAGTCATTTATAGTCATAAATTTTACAATTATATATATATATATATATAGGTATAAAGAGATAGAGCAAATGTAATCATATTTATTATCATCATTACTCATACCATAATCATAATTGTGTAACTTTGATTAAATGTAGAAGATTGAATTGAAGATACTGTCTATTATTCTTCCTTGAGAGTGAGATGTTCCCAAGTTGCAAAAAGCACTTCCTATTCCTTTCTATCTTTGCAAGAAATGAACTTTTTTCTTTTGCCCACAAATTATTTTAGGAAGGTCCCAATTATAAAAAAGACACTTTTAAATCATCTACATTCAAACTAATTACTACTCGAGCGAGTTTCTATTGCTTAATATTTAGCAATCTCCTTTTATTCTTATCACACTTTAAAAAAAATGCAAAAAAGAGGCTTTTCACTTATGTATTTTCATAAATTCCAGTGATCTTTGAATCCAATTATAATTATTATTTAGAGTTGCTTGAAGAAAACATGGGAAAGTGATAATGCTTATTCTTATTATTATACAATTTATTGTGATAAAATAAGTACTACAAAAATCATTCTTCAAAATTTAGTAAGATAATCAATTAAAGATATTAAAATAAGTTTAATTTAATATTAATAAAATAAATTAGAATCGATTAAATTTCAAATCACATTTTAATATAATAAATTAATATGTACCGGATCAATTTCATAAAATAATATTATTTTACTTCCGACCCAAATTTAACTGAATTTTTTAGCCTAACTCAATTTATTGGTCATGCCTAACTAATCTTGTAAACCAAATTTGATTTCTTACTAACATTTGAAAAAAAAAGTTAAAAACAATCTATCTTAAAAGTAAGGTTACGTATTAGTGAATATTTTCAAATTCTACTTATTGGCGAAATTTTTATTAGATTCTTAATATTGTATTTGAGGGGGGAAAAAAAAGTGGAAAACAAAGTTAGTGTAAAGGACAAATGAATGGTAAGCTCCAAGATGCAATATGTTTCAGCTGAGCAATGAAAGCAAGCTTGGCATTGCCTTGCTTAGTTCACCGAATTCTATTCTATGTCCCTAGTATTCGTTTTAATTATGCCCGACGACTACTCCTAAACGACTCTTGAGGTTTAAGTGTTTAGCAGCTAAGGAAAGAGACGACCCAGCATCGCACACAAATTTACATCTCCGTGCACATCACTCTCATCAATCACAAACCGTGCATTATACTTCAGAATTACCTTTACGTTCTTCCAAACCTAAGGATCATGTTCAAAGTCATAAAGTTTCAAGTTGAGTCTAAAGTTTGAAAATTTCAACTTAATTTTCTCATATTTCAATTACTTTAAGTAATTCAATAAAATAATATCATTTTAATATCGATATAAATTCAATTAAATCATACTGAAACTGTATATTAAAAACATAATTCATTACTATTCCTACTATCCAATATTGACTTAAAATATGATAATAATTAATTTTCTTTAATAATAAAAAATTGATTAAAATTAGCTTGAAAATATCGCATCAAAAACTACTATTTAAAAAATCGGATTAGAAATTAAATTGATTAGAAAAAGCCTAAATTTTAAAATTTTCAATTAATATTAGACCGTCATAAAATCAATTAAAGATTACATAAAATTAAAGAATTTTAAAAAATATTTAAAGAACATTATCCTTATTTATAAAAAAATTGAGTTAAAAATATTAAATAAAATTAATTAGTTTATTATTATAAAACTGACCAAATTGATTCAGTTTTTAAAACATTGTCCAAACACATATTATATATTTTTCTATAACAAAAAAATATTGGAATTAACTTAAATACAAATTAACTAGCCTAATTTATTGACCAATATTTTTAACTACATACTGACTAAACTTTACGTAAGTCTGATAAAATTTGGACAAAAAGACAATTATTAACCTCCCATCTTCTTCAGCACAAAGATTTACAGGATTTTTCTAAGATTTTGGAAGATATCTTAGGTCATTCACTGTAACTATTACAATACTTTACATGTTATATAGTTATATTGTAATAAGATAGAACCTTTTCCTGAATAATAGGGATAGTAGCTATGTAGTGGAGCTATGGCCACACATAAAACATAGAACCTTGTTCCTGAATAATAGGGATAGTAGATATGTAGTGGAGCTATGGCCAGTGGCCACACATAAAACAACCCATGTTGGGCACTGACACTATGGATAAAAATACGTCAGGAAACAGGGAAAAACTGAATAAACTAGACACAAACGACGAACGTCGCATGTGTCACTAATGTGCCAACTTAGAACTCATTCACTAAAAATGGTAGACTCGGACTGACCCTCTCGTCAACAACTACCCCACCACTACTGCACGTTTCGGTGCCCGATAAAACAGATCGTTCATTGTGGGGGGAATATATGCTTTTCTTTCTTCTGCCCTGCATGTGCTTTTGCAGAGAGCTCTTTTGTGTATTTTCTTTTTGTTTTCTTTTCGCTAAAAGGTTTTTGGGAGGTAAATAAACTATTCCACGCCTAGAAGATGCTTTGTGTATTATGTTGATCATGCTCACACATTGTATTCTTTTGGTTAATTGTTATTGGTATATTATCAAATTAACAAATTTGCCTTCAAAGGTAGTTTAATTGATAGAGTTTAATCTTCGTGTACCTACAACTTCAAAGTTCTCAAGTTTGAGTTGCATCTAAAAGAAAGTGTTTCATTTTGATAATGTGAAAGATAATAAGTTAAAAATATAAACAAGTAAGATCTGTAAATATAAGTTAAATTTAGAAATGATAACAAATTCGATCAAACCTAAACTATCTATAATTCAACCAATTCAATCTTTTAAGAATACAAATAAATTTATTAACTCTAATTAAATTAAATACATCATTTAATTCTACATTATTATTTCTGATTAGATAATTTCAATATAACATTAAAATTTTATTCAATATAACCTTAAAGAATAATGAATATAAATTTGAACGTTAAATTAAGAAATTCTAGTTTTGAAATACGAAATTTGTTTTTGGATTAATGGATACGTTAAGGTAACGTATCAACACTCCCAAATTTGGCTATCCAACTATTCTTTTACACGTTGCTCTGCTTTTCTATTTTATATAGACAGACCGTGTGGGCTAAATCATTCACCTAACCCCCGCAAAGTTTTGTGGGTTCCAGGAATTCGATAGCCAATGAGAGCAAGTGGGGTTCTTCCCTATTGGAATGTCTCTAGGTTGGTGTACAATACAAGTTTAGCTATAAATTCTTGTGGGGCTTTTGTTGGATGGAGGATACTGGATTGTGGGGGTGAAATCACTGAAATATTAACCATTGATCCTACAGAGCTAGTTGTAGTTGTTCTACTCCTATCAGAAAAAGGAAAAGAAAAACTAAAACTAAAACTAAAACTCATCTCAAGAACAAGACTTGATGATTCGCCTACAAAATATAATTTTGTATTCTGATAACTGTCCCACTAGTGATTTCACTAAGTTGAAATGAAAGCTTTCTAATCCTAAATTGGCCTCACAGTTTACTTTGTCATGCTTGGACCTTCATTAATATTGCAAGGAAAATGAGTTGTTTCTTTGCAGCTATGAATGACATTAGTTACGGTTCTATTTGGCATCGGTACTATAGTATACTGGCAAAGCCCACTTAGACATGAGTTGGACTTGAACTTAAACACGAGATTTATATAATAAAATTTTATTTTTATTAAAAAATCAAGACAAAATCACAAAAGAAAAAAGAGAAGAATTGAAACTAAAGAGTCCTAACTTTTTTTCTTTGAACATACCGCATTTAAAGGCATGGTTAAGATCAGTAAGTGAACAAACCTGTCGCACTCTAAGGGAGACCCGTTCTCCATATGACTGCGTCAACCTACTTCAGTATGTTGTGAATCTTTGTTTGTGAGAGTGTGAATCATGAACCACGATGTGGGCAAACATTGGCGAAGTGTGATGGATCACCACATTTGTAACATCTTCTCTCAGGCAAAGGATCACCAGTGGCTGATACAAAAGTCACATCAGTAGCATGTCCTCCGTTCTGGAGGCCTCCACCACGGCCAGCTCGCCTCCGGTTAGTAGTATCTGCACGTGGAACATTTCTCGCACCAATGCCATTATTGAGATTGTCCTCCCATCTGTATTACAGACACCAGCATGCAATAAGGAACAGCATGCTCTCCATAGTTGCTTGTTCTATTGAAGTTGTTTCCTAATTAAGGACTCGTAATATTATGAGTGAAACAGAATAGAAAATGAAAACTAATTTCAAAATTGCCGAGGTAGGTAGGATAGACTATTATTTTCTGACTTCGGTTGTTTTCATTCAAAGGGCATATTACAAACATAAAGAGGATATAGATAATTTACTGGTTTCCTTGCTGACAACTTTTCCGAAAGTAAGTTATACTCACAAAGCCATGTAATGGATTTAGATTACGTACATAAAGAAGTTGCATGATTGTGATGGACAGGAATAGAACTTTCTTCCCCTGTTATTTTCAGTATTAGCAGTTCGCAGAACACAAGGTGTACCGCACGTGTTGCATGACATTGAAGATTCTCCTGCAATACAGCATTAACAATGTAAATACCAAATATGCTTCAAATGATGGTCCAAAGGGATGGTCGACATCAGCCACATAAAATTAAGATGATATCTTTTCTTCAAATTATGGAAAGACAAATAGATCCACTAAATCAGAGTCTAGCTATAATAGACAGCAGTTTTGTTGGATTTATCTAGTTCGAAATTAATAATTTAATTAAATTGATTGAACTAAAATTATTAAATAAAATAATGTTATTTATTTAATATTATAAAATTAATTAATCAAAATGCAGTCATTTTATATGAAATTCGATCATTTCTAACTTTTGCCGGAGTATTCTATTGCAAGTGGACAATAGTAGATATCCATGATATCTGATCATATGAAAATTATTGTAGGACCTCCGTATTGCTTAACAGTCAAATATGTCCTCTCTCTTGTTTAAAATTTGTTGATTTGATCAAGAAAAGAAACTTGTCATCTAAAAAGCATGCAAATTCAGAGTAATTTAGAGGAGAGACCATATTAGCAATACCATCCTGTTGATTCCTTCCTTGAGACCGAGAAAGTCGGGAAGCTGAAAGCTGTGATGGACAACTCGCTGATGCATGTCCTGTTTGATGGCAGTAAGTGCAAGCACTCGGCCTAGAATTACTGCTAGGGGTTGTAGAAGGTACCCGACCTCTTGCTGCAGAAGACATTCCTCATTTCATGAGATTTTCTATTGCCAAAAAGGTTATTAATTTGTCTTTCTTTTATTAATAATTTATAATCTTATTTAAATACTTTCTTTAGTCATTATTAGTTATTATTAAATAATATTAAATAATAATATAAAAATTTATTAATCACTAAGTAATAATTATATTTGACGAAAAAACTCGTAAATGAGAACAAGGACTATATACTAGGTCTAATTATTAACAGGACCATTAAAATACCGAACATGAGGATATAGACAAACCTTGTGTGCGTGAACCAGTTCCACATATATCTATCAATTGTCTAATAGTCTCATCACAGCCACCAATGCAACCTGGTCAATGTGAGTGAAAATTTTCGTTAGCCAAAAACGAGACGTTAAACATACATTTAAGGTTGAACCCCTCTCAACTACTGTAATAGTTACCGTCATATGTCTCTACATGGTGCAGAAAATTGAAAAGAGATCTCGGAGTTATTTGCATGAAAGGCATAAAAAGAAACTAAGATCATAGAATGCATATTGAGAAGCGAGGAATAGATTAACCAAGCACATGTAAATGGTTCAGGGTTTCCAATTGAGACTAATGCTCTCTTAGTTATAGATCTATACAATGTGATCCGATGTTCAGAAGAACATTGTCCAAGGTGGACGCAAAAGATACAAAGGCATGCGTGCAGATAATAACTGGGTCCTTAGGAAGTGTGCGTAGAACAATATGTTACACACACACACACACATATATATGCATATTGTTTTACTCCATAAGTTTACATCGTTCTCAGCTTCAAGTTTGTCCATGTTTTAGCTCAATGAAAGAGATTGCATTAGAAGGCTTGTTAGAGTGAAAAATATCAGCCAATGATGGGCCCTCAGGTAAAAGGTTAATGGTGAGTTGCCGATAATTCGAATTTTCATAGCTAAGCTCCTAAAATGAAATGGAACATGATTATGCAATATAATACCAACAGGACGCTTGGTCGCTAACCCCTTGCCTCTGACAATTTGGACACAGAGTATTTCAAGACAAAAGTTTGGAGGTCAAATTGTATAAAATTTAATCAAGTTATCTTTAGGTCTATTTCAAAGTAATAATACAATCTTCAATCTATACTGTGGGGCTGCACTTACCCAAATGGTTGACACTAAAGCCTGGTGGAATTTCGATCTGACGGAATTTAAATTGAATCAGATATACAGGACCTGAAAATTTTAAAGGCTTCTATCAGCGAAGAATATTGGCGAACTGAAACAAGCAAGAAATTAATGCAATGGAGCTAACCAGAAACTACAACCCAAAGAATTTTCTAGCAACATATGCAGCATTGAACATTTTCAGAAAGGTGAAGTGACCATGTCCAAGAGAATTAGCTCTATTAAAGCTACAGGTTATATCTCTGAACTAGTTAGAAGATTTGTTTCTTAGAAGAGCTTCAGTTGCCTCCTAGTCTCTAGATGACTTTTTTTTTTTTGAAAAATATCTAGATGAATTTTTCTCGGGGAGTTGCATGGTACAAGACAAACTGATTTGGATACTTTTATCATATTAGAAAAGGACAAGATAGAAGGTTTGGGACATTGATCCAGTTTCACTGACTTAAAAAGCTCGAAGCATAAATTTTCCTTCTATTCAGAAACCTACAACTTGCTAGTAGAAGTCCAGATAACAATAGCACATAAATTGGTGTCTTAGCCACCTATGAAGCACTTAAGAAGAAATACACATAACAACCTGGAGTGCATGAGTTGCAAACGTTGTTGGTAACAGTGGCTTCTAATACAGCTCCAGGGAGCCACACAGCATTTCTACACTGAGAAGTTGAAAGAAGGAAGTTCAATATATGATAGATAAGAGTTAATAAACATCCGCATTCACCCCATCAGTTTTAGCATGAGCCATAACGTGACTTCTCTTTGTAATTGTAATATTAGACAATGCTAAAAGAAACATAGAAGCTGCTATTGATGTTAATCTATAAATAACATTTTTCACAACTCAGTCAACAAAGCTGAAATCCTACACATGGGCTGAGAAGAGTGGGATTTGAGGACCCAAAACTGAAAATTCCACCCTAGTCCTTCAGCCAAGTGAACCATGAAGCAATTTCCTAAACCATGATTATACTCTATATGAAAGGATGAAAAGATTGAAAAGATTTGCAACATAAAAATAATCAGAACATTTGAATCAACACGATCTAGATTCAAACGATCATAGGAATAAAGGATACTGTAGCCGAATTTATGCATTTATTGGAATCCATAACAATGATGGTGAACTCGACTAGGAAAAATGGAGAAAATAAAGGTATATAAGAGCAATTTGGCAAATTCAGAATTAAACAGTTGCAAACTAACTCATCAGCAGGATGATATAAATGAAAAACCATTACGGTTGCTCTCGAAACAGTGAATTACGTGTTGGGAACGCCTTTGATAAGGATTAAGACGTTCTGTGAAAAAATAACCAACCTGTGGGAAACCCAAGCAGCCAACCATAAAATTGCCATCCTGTTCAGAGGGACCACCTAGTTTTGTTAGACAATAGGAAAGTCCTAGACTTGTAAAAGTAGCATGGAAATGTAAGTAAAACTGCATGTTCTTACTTAACCTTATCATTTGGAAATATGAAACATTTACTTAATTGATAATACAGTTGGCCCTTAAGTAAATGTGATAACTCAGCGATAGCCCATATAGATATAACGTAAATGAAAAAGCACATACCCGGCTTCTCTTCAATACCATGTTTGATTCCTGGCAAAGTCCACACAACCTAACAGTTTCTCCTACTGCATGAACATCATCTCCTCCAGATCTATCCGATCTGTATAGGCGATAAAAAATGCATTACAGTTGAACCATTTGTAATGTATAAAAGGTTTAGGAGGAGCTGGGGATCCACCTCTGAAAGAAAACTTCCATGGCTTCCAAAAGCTTTATTTTATTTGTCCTCGCCTGCAAACATATTGCCTTGGATTGGATATTGAACATTAACAAAACGCACTGCATGTATGATTGATCATACTCTGCTATTAAGTTGGACTAAACAAACAATGAAGGAGTTTGAATTAAGCCTCGAAAGCCTGCAAAAACTCTCAAGTATCACTCATAGCAACTCTCTTTTTGTTTAGCTATTAATGCCAGCGGTCATTGTCTGCGACTAACAAGAGAAAATCCCTCCCAGCTAAAAGATTCTCTTAGCAGGAGGAAGCCAGTAATAACTTACATCCAGGAAGCAAGATTTCATTTGCTGTAAGCATCTTGTCAAAACTTCGTCTTTACTTTTATTCCCCACGCTCACTTCCTTCATGTCACATTCCATCATTGATCTGAGATAGGGTTTCCAGAGTTCATACCTAAAGAGATTTAAAAAGTTGCAGATTCCTCAGTAAAAGTGTAGAACAAAGGTCTATGCACTTCAAGGCGTAGAAGACACCTAGCTTGTTACTGGAACATAAAACTTTACCCCATATTATCATATCCCATAATTAGCGCCTCCCCCTGAAAATTATCAGCTCATAATTAATAAATGAACAATTGCCTCTGTAAAGCCCATAAAAAGTCATATAACTCCAGATGCAGTAAAGCTAAATGCTTCATATTTAGCCTAGTAGCAAGAGCTGGGACAATCTAGGCCTTAAAACCATCCACTCAAGTTAGGTAAATGATTAAATAGTCGAGTGGATAAGTTAAACAAATCTTCTCTTTTTCCCTTCGTCAATTTGTCTTCTTATTCCCTTATCAACCTGATTACTTTATGTTTTCTCTTCATTTCTGCTTGCTTTATAATCTTCCCCAATTCCCATCTTTCCTATTCTGCATTGTCTAACTCTCTGAACAACAAAAGTATATGCAGAAGCAAACCAAATTTTACTTTTCAGACAATGTCATAGTACAAATTTCCTATACTAGGAGCAGAATTTGCAGAAAGGAATAGATCTGAGTCAGATAATTGCATGTGTAGCAGGAATAACTGAAACTCTAGATATCGTTTTTAAGTTGTTAGGATTTTATGTTCTGTCAATGTTATGCCACTAACTATACGTTGTCCTCACTTAGAAACATGCAAATAGGAACTCTTAAACCTACAAGCATACAGACAAGAAAAATGAAACTTGGAAAAGAGCAATATACATAACCAAGAGCCAGATTCAGTAAGATTACAAGACTAGTTGGTGAGAAACGAGTATTTGTGTCCTTCGTCACATAGAAACGATCTAGCAGCTTTTTTATGTGATCATGCATTGTTGCATCCGTTCCAATGCCCGCCTTAAATACAAGAATATAACACAAAGAATTAGCTAGTATATAATGATACCAAGGCATTCTCTACCCAAAATCATCTATTGCTTATTCCTTTAAATAACATCAAATTTACTAACCTTGTCCATACAAGCTAGTAAATCAGCTTCACTAAGCAGAGGAGGTGGTCTGGTTACTCCAGAATCAAGAGTGAGTGATGTTGGAGTAAACTGCATCATGGTTCAACACTTCAACATTGTGGTTTCTTTCACAATTCTTTAAACTTTGAAATGAATCCAACAAAGACACGAGTTCAAAATATTACTGTGCTAATCAGTCTCCATTGGTGAACACTTGTTTTGTACAATATTAACTAATTTACCCGGCAAAGGAAAATCATATAAAGAAGGATGCCAGATCTCCTTTTCAGATGTGAGGAGACAACAAGGTGGGAGATAGGAACAGGTGAAGTTTAGTTACAAAGCTTGGGCGAGATTTGAAAACAAAAAGATTTCTAGCAAAATGAATATTCTGATATTGTTGTCAAATTCATCCCAGTCACCAAGCTGAATAATCATGCCAACAATCATTAATATTGAATACTTCCCACTACACAATCCTAGTACTTTCTGTTCTTGTGTTTTTTGTTTCATTGCATTCCTTTGTGTTCAGAAAGTGCTACCTTGTGCTGTCTATGAACAGGTTAATTACATTGATCAATCCAACATATGTGAGCAAATTAAACAATCAGTTTTTAGTGTTTCAACTACTAAATCAATTAATTACTTAGCCAAGCATAAGAACTAGCATCGTATTTTTTTTTTATAAATGTGGTAATTTGAACATGCAAGAAAAAGAAAATCAACTCCATAATTTAGCTTCATATATAAATATCATGCACATAAGTTGAATTGCTGCTTTGACCTTGATGTACTAGTTCCACAAGCTTCAAACCTCCCGCATGAAAAGAAAATTTTGCTCAAATGACTATCTAGGTGCTCTTTGCTGCTTTATGTGGCAAATAAAGCTATGAAAGGTTTCCCAAGGTGATGATAATGCAATGTTAGCCAAGAAGATTTCAATAATATAAGTTATAGGACATGGCGATCCTCATAATTTTATACCTATATAATTTCGAGAAGAAAATCTGAAAGATAATTAATATAACAACAAACCAACAACTGAGGAAGGAAAGGACAAAATCATATATCTTCAAATTCAGCAAAAAATATCAAACCTGTTGTCCAAAGGCGTATGTTGGAATGATTGAACCTCCCCATGATTCAAAACGATAAACATCCAAGTAGTTTTTCTGGTTGAGAAAGCTTTTGCTTCAGATAGTGACGCTTACAAGAAGCAAGGCACAAATAGCTATCCCAAATAAACCATAGAGTGGTCGACAATGATGAGACAAAACTAATTTAGTCATTCATGTCGCTCTAAAGCTTGTCTAATGAACAAGATATATACATAAGAAAATAGATGAATCAACGGTCCATGCTATAGAATACCCAACTCTTGAGCCAAGGGTCCACCTTGTTTTATAATTTGTCTATTTGTGAAGAGACTGTCCAAAACAAGGCAGATTATTGTGATCAGTTTTAAAACAGGGTTGTATACTTGCCGAACCAGGCATTTAGATTTACATTCTCGTGTGGAAACATGGACTTAGCTAAGCCACTGTAGATTCCCTTTTGTTCACTTCAGACATTACAATATTAAAAAAATGACAAAGGACCGAAGGCTAAGAATTAGATAGGATACTTACAGATAAAATCACTCTCCCTGTTACAGAAAACTGTTCACCAGCTATATCGATTTCCACAATAGTTTCAGCCCCTACAGCTGGTTGTGAAACACATGCAAGAAAATGCCGAACCACTAGCTCATACAATCTCTGTGAAAAGTCGAACTTAGTTAACTTTATAAGAATATATTAGAAGCCTTGTAAGAGAGATAGCATCCGTGGTACTGACATGGTGATCTTGACTCCATGCACTCTCTCCAGCAGAAAATTTAGTGGGGTGAATAGGCGGATGGGCCTTGTCATCATGCCCACCACTACTCGGGTTTCTCCAAAGTCCTGCTCCAGGATCTAACAACCTTTGTGCATATGATCCCCATACAAGATGTTCTTGCTGTTCCCGTACAAGTGCCTATATAAGATTTGAAATCAGCTGGTAAATTAATAGTTAACGCTGAGCAATATAGCAGGCCAATAAGAATCATATTCACGGAAGAAGCAACATACAAAGAGAGCGAAGACGACAAAGAAACACTAAACACACAGAAACCTAATAGATAAAGTTACTAACGTGCAAATCAGTCCTGCTAGAAAAGCAATCAGTCTCTGTACGAGGATAACTGATGAAACCTGCTTGATAAAGATCTTCCGCCACCTACAAATAACAAAAGGAGGAGAATTGAATGCGTCAAAGATTAATGGTAAAACAAATCAGTAAGGATAGAAAACACAAGAATGATTCTTCTGTTTTCCTGCTATGGCAGAAACAGGTTCAGTCACTCTCAAAATCTGTTGTGACGATAGCAATAAGATTACTATTTTTATATACAAAAGAACCTTATTTCTTATCCATCGTTTTTTTAAAGATGTTTTCAGCACCTGTAGAATTGTATCCTAAAAATTACTAAATGTTTATCATATCCTAAAGTATATGGAAGAGCCCAATTGTTCAATTAGTATGCAGATAGTGTTTCTGAACTCTTTCTTGATGTTGCTGATGAATCATTAACATGCTAAATTTAACTCGAAATAGATCAATGCGTCTATACAATTAATAGCAAAGACTTGCAAGAATGTAACATAAGAGGTGCATCCCAAATGCTCCCACCTTCATAGTGTGCTCAGAGCTCATCCTAAAATATCTTGAAGCACGTTTTTCAAGCTCAATAGTACTCAACGGATATGGAGGATATTTCAGCTTCTCTCGCTGCAGTACTTTTGTTACCTTTTTGAAATATTAAAAATTCAAAATTAGCAAAACAAGTACTTCAAAATTGATTAACTTCCCAGGAAATGAACTCTTTGCTTACAGTTGCGGTGGGTTCCTGAACGCACATTTCATAAAGTACAACTGCTGAATTGTAATCAAAGAGATGCCCACGCCTGTAAAACCAAGGGTACATAAATCTTAAGATTATAACATCCAAAACTCCAAAGGCATTGTGTACCAAACCTCAAGAGCTTACACCCAATTGAAGGTAGCAACTCCTTCCTCTGACGTGTGAGAACAATTGATAGTCCAATACTCTTCTGGCTCATGTGATTGTATCTCCCAATAACGTTCCACAATGAAGCCAAGTGTAGGAAACTGCAAAATCAACAAATCAGAAAGACTGATCCATAACTAGTATGCAAGTAATATCAAATTTTAAACCATTTGAATCCCGTGCTCTGAAGTTGTAAGCTGCAACCAACCTGACAAGGCCCATAACTTAAAACGAGATTTCTTTCTTCTTGAGCAGAATCTATGATAAACTTATCCCTCAATAGCATGGTCTGAAACCTGGTAAAAGAAGCACCAATTCGTAAATCAATTTCCTGCAAAATGAAAGAGTCATTATCAATCCTCTTAGCTATCAATAGGAAATATCACTTATGATTAGGTAGGAGATATGGTAGCTCAAATTTAACTCCTAAGAGAATTAAACAAAAAAGATTATCATTGAGTTCGTTTCTGTGACTTTATTATTGTGAAATAGTTGTTGCAGTTTTGCAAAAGTTAGACATTCGTTCCTACACGATGAACAATACTCACTTGCCTAGCATCCACAGCATCAGCAAACCACTGATTAGGAGCAACAAGATTTTGAACTGCCTCATGAATTTCCCTGTTGGTTTAAATATATTTTTTTAAAAATCAGGACCAAACAAACATGGATATAAAGTAACTTGATTCAGTTCCAATCCCTCCAGAATCCCAAGTTTTAAAATTCCACAAATTAGAATTAACTTCCATCCAGTGAATGAGGATAGCATATTCTCTTACGAAACCTGTCAATTAAAGCAGAGAAGCGAGCTCTACGAATCGTGATTTGACGATTAACTGCTCTACATACTTCGATTACTTCAAATGCGATGTTCTCTCCCTCTCTATCACAATCAAGCCACAAAACAAGCCACTGACACCTCCTTGCTTCCTCCTCCAATGTCCTTTTGATATCCTTCTTATCCTATACCAAAATACTGAGTAAACAGTAGAGACGGTCTGCTTAAATGTTTGATACATTTCAATGCATCAAAAGGATTTGTACCTCAGGAACGTATTTCCGGACAGAAGCAAGGTAGAGATCTGCCGGGTCACAAGAATGCCACTTGCGGAAAGATTCCTCGAATTCGAGCTCCATGAGATGGCCGGTGACGGATGTGAAGAGCATGTGGCACGGTTGGCCGTTAATAGAGTAATTGAACTCGAAGATCTTGTTGTAGCGGGACCGGCCTTCTCTCACTCGCAGTTGATTCCGAGATAGTATGCCGGCCACTGATTTCGCCACCGACGGCTTCTCCGCCACGTTGAGGACGTTGATCATCGCCGGAGATCTGGAAGCGGTGCGTGAGGGGAAATGGGCGGGTGTTATTGTAGTTTTGTTGCTTTTACTGGGGCTTTTCCCGCCTATTTCGTAAGCTTGAAAATGGAACGGCCAATTTTTAACAATCTCTTTAAAACTATTTTTCAGGATATCATAAATCTCCTTTTAATATTGGGAAGCGTATTGGATGTTAATTTATAAATATATATATATAAATATATACACACATATATTTATATGCCAAAATCGAAATATAGTTATATTCATGTGAATAATGCTGGACTTTTATATATATATATATAAACAATTTAATTTTTAAGAGATGGTATATTTAATAAATAATATTTATGTATTTACTAATTTAAAGGACTTATGTTCAAATCAAATTTAAGTATACTTTCATGAAATTAAATTTACTTAGATATTGTTTTGACAAGTTAAGCATATTTACTATATGTATATAATTAAAAGATAATAATTATAAATCTTATTATTATTTAAAAAAGACATATTCTATTGTTTTAAAAACCAAACCGAAAGTTAAATTTATAAAAGATGTTTAAGATTTATAAAATTAAAAATTTTAAAATAAAATTAGAATAAACGGTCTTTTAATTTAGAATTTAATTGAAAAAACAGTTAAATAAAAATTAAGACAATTAAATAAAAATTAATTAGCTTATTTAAAAATTAGGTTTGCCCTAATCTTGATCAGATGCCCAATCGAGCTTGAAATCACCTGAAAACATCGTTGTTGTTCAAAGGGTTAAAATTAGGGTTTACCTGAAGCTTAGTCGGACGCCCAATTGGACTTCAAATCACCCGAAAACGCCCAATTAGGTTTGGAATCACCCGAACCCGGTCTAGCTTATTGCCATTCAATCAAGGCTCCAAACCTCCCCGGTAATGACAACTGATAGTTAGCTAAAAGATATACAGTGTACAGTAGTACAGGGAACTACAATAACTAAAAATTACAACATAAAATGGTGTCAAAATTTCATCCCAGTCCCAGCCAGAGATAAGTGTTGAGTAAAAGGATATGAAGAAACATGTTAATAATTATCACAAGCTCTGATGCCAATCATGTCTTTTTCAGCCTCTTTATCCTTTCCAATGCACCAAGCCGGTTTTCACCATCTATAGTATCCCTTGCACCACCAACTCCATCTGTCATCATCCCTTGGTTTTCACCCTCCTCCCTCTTCCTGACCAATCCTCCAAAAACTGCATTCGGAACATCTTTCTGCTGAATCTCGACTCGTTCATCATCACCTTCTTCAGAATCGCTTTCTTCAGGAAGTTCAATGTCTTCATTATTCGCTTTTGTCCCACCTTCAGTCTGTGACTCCACCCCTGCACTTACAAACCCAACTTTTCTACCGTTGTTATCTCTAGCAGCAGTGTCATTAACTGCAGGAGCTATCTGTCTCTCCAGAGCAGCCATTTCGTCCTCGGGAACCCCTGCCTGTTTCAATTTATCTTTGGCATCATCAATGTTCAGCCTCTGATCCTTTTGCATCATATATTCAGGCAGGATGAAGTGCGTCTGCAGCAAGAAGCAAAATCAAGAAGTGATGTAGCAATCTTAGTCAAATCCGGTATCAAAGGAATTACATAAAGCAAAAATGGATCATCAAAATTCTAAGATGTGTTGCACTTGAGATTTCAATGAGCTAATGTGATAAAAGATCAACTAGTACAAAAAAATGAGACGCATTGCCAATGAAGCAGAAATGGAAACAGTTCAAAGTAGAAGTTAGAAACAACAACCAAACTTGAATAAAGAAAAAGTAGAAGTCAAAGGAGTGGACATGTGTGCTATACGTCCCACTTGCTATACTGAAAAGTTCTGGCTTTGATCTGATAATGGTTCATTTCTATCAACGTAATAAAAGACTATATAATAGCATTCACTTATGTGGATCCTATCTCATTTTAAGCATAATTGACTTCAAGCTATTTCGAACAAAGAGTGGATCACCAAGGATGGCATGATACCTGGCTATAGCTTGCTGAGACGGTTCGTTTGAGACGCAACATTTCTCGGAATGTATCTTCATTTCCATGTTGCACTTCAAAGTCATGCCATCGATTCCAGAAGTCCACATCAGATCTTGGATCTGAAAATGAGGCTGCAAAGACATATATTGCCCGTGCACGATCTATTTCTCCCAAGTTTTTCTCAAGCTCGGCATACTTCAAGCACATAAGTTTTACATCTTTGTCTGGCAATCCGGATTCTATTGCCTGCTCATATATCTCCCTTGTTTTGGGAACACCAAAGATTTCTGATGCACGAGCAATGTAAATTTCATACATACTCAGTTTTTCATGGTTAGGGACAGCCTTTGCTGCTTCATCATACACCTTCATGGCTCGCTTCGCCAAGCCATAATCCTCCTCTAACTTTGCATACTGGAGATACAGCGGTTTCACTGCATCCGCAGGTGCCTGGCAAGTGTAGGAAAAGAACCACAAACAGTAAGGTCAGCATCACTGAACAGTGAAGTCAATAAGTAAAGTAGATAAATAATACTTTGGATGATAGGAACAAACCCCAGTAAAAAGCTTCTAGAAATAAAGAAAAATACACAAGCAATTGGAAGGAAAGAAACAAAAGGATCTACAGGAATGAGGAAGTAAACAAGTATTACTTAGTTGCAGACATCATCAATTAGATCAGAGCCATTATGACAGCAATTGGAAGGAAAGAAACAAGAGGATCTACAGGAATGAGGAAGTGAACAAGTACTACATAGCTGCAGACACCATCAATTAGATCAGAGCCATTATGGCAGCTAAATTTGATCAACATGCTCTATCTCCAAGAATGAAAACTAGACAAAATTTGTAAGTTGTAACGCTTGCTTTTATCTTTCATATGCTTTTATAATTTGTTTTATTATGTGAACTCATTGTAATGTTGAGATAGCTTTCCTATAGTTAATACAAACCTTTATTCAATTTTCAAAAAAAATAAATAAATCCACTACAGTAGCACAAGAATTATCATCAGTCTATTGTCATGCGTAAAGTAAGTACCAATTAAAAGTCTGAGGAACTGAAACACTGAGATTGCTCAATAGAATGCATACCATCTCAATTGCATGTTCAAATAACTCTCTTGCACGTTCCAGCTTTGTCTTGCCATATCTCTTCACGAACTTCGATAAGTATGTCACCCATATATCTTTCACATGAGGGTACTTAAATATTTTGACACCCCTTTCATATACCTTGAACGCATCTTCAAAGTATTTATTTTCCTACAGATGCAAAAGCAGTACAATTTATCAATTTGCTAAAAAAAATAGCAGTCAGAAGGACAGAACCAAAATATTACAGAAATATACTTCCAAAAGCCATGCATAATTGATAATGATTTGTGGTGTAGCTATTCGAAGGTCCAATATACGCTCATAAACTGCTCGAGTGGATTCCAAGGTCCCAAGACCCTCCTCCAAATCAACATAAAAAGCCCAAAGTCTCAAAGACTTGTGCACTTTCATCTGAACAGGCTCATTCCCATCAGCAGCCACTGTAATTGATATCACATATAAAAGTTCTTGAACGTTAGTTCCTGATTTTGAGCGTCCAAAAAAAGAATACAAAAATCAACTTAAAACAATAAAGCAGAACAGAAGTAACTCCTGATAACAGATCTTTTCAAATATGTCAGTGGATGTAAGGACCTAGAATAATAGGAGTATCATAAAATGTATTTGCATTACTTAAACATATGCCTGGACCTTTCAATTTTGTATCAAGACCAAGTAACAAATTGAATCAACTTCACAGTGATTATATCAAGCAACAGAATTACCAAGCTAAACAAACACTCCTTAACTGTAAGAATTAATCAAGAAATATTCACGAATGTCAGGACAACCGAAATTACCTCTTCGTTTGACTTCAACTGACGGTTCTGCAGTGGCTCGCCTCAAGAGCTCCAATGCACCTTTAAAATTCTTATGTCTGATTTCCATTTCAGCCCACTCACACCACACACTAGCTAGATTATCCACAGTTTTATAGTTCACTTGTACAGCCTTGTCAAAGATTACTCTTGCATTCACAAGATCATTGTGATTTTCATACAATTTAGCAAAAGCAACCCACAAAGTATGAGGCTTGCCCACTGCCTTCATTGGATCAACTGTCCTCACAGCCTCAGTATAAGTTAGAATCTGTCTTGTTGGATTACCTTCAAACAGCTTAACCCGTCTATGCCACTGTTCCACGTTGTGTGGATTCTGTCGCAAAAGTACACTATTAGCCAACTCAGGCCTTTGATCCATTAAAAATTCCAGTTGAGCCAACATAAAATCCACATCATTATCGTCATGTAACCAGAATCCATTAAGTATCCTCTTTTCGAAGTTAGAATCCACTTGCAAACGAATATCTTCATCCAACTCTACCCCATTCTCCTCCGCCCCATCTTCCTCTTCGTTGCTTATATCCAGATCCTCCATCTTGTGTGCAACCATACTCTCTTGAAACTGTGAATATGCATCAAATATGACACTGAAATCCCTCACTGTAACCACAGTGGACATACCCTCTTCAAAAATATCCCTAGCTTTCTCAAACAAACCCCTCCTAATATAATAATCAGCAAGAGATGTCCACAATCTACCAACCTCATCTGTAAACTTCCTGATTCCACCCCTAATAATAGCATCAACATTCAACCCAGAAATCGCCTTAGCATGTCTAGTAAGCAAATCACACAATTCCAACCACAATGTATGTTTTGTTTTCCCCTTAATAGAATAAAACTGATCATCGTTCAACACAGAAGCCAACCTCTCAGCAGCCTCTTGCCAAAGTCGAGAATTAACTAAAAATTCAATAAACTCCTCAATATGACCAGGATCATACATCAAATATCTCCGGTAAACCCTAAGTGAAGTCTCAATTGGAACACCATCTTGACTCACAAACCTCAAATAAAGCTCCCAAATTCGATCATGTTGCGTCACCGGCAAGGCACAGAGAGCCCTATCGAACGTCCGACGAGTCCGAGTGACGAGTTTCTGATTGGTCAACGTCTGCAAGTACATAATCCATATCCTGGGCATCTTATGCATAGTAACAAGGGCTCTTTCAAACGTATTGTTTAGGGTTTCGTACTGGTGGTGTGTGATGGGTAGATTTCTGACTATATCGAGACGCTCGGTGAGATAAGCGTGCCAAAGCTTGTAGCTTCCAGGTAAAGCTTTGAGAGCTCTCTCGTAGATCAGAAACCGCTTCTTGAAGGGCGATTCGCGGCGGGCCACCAAGTAGCGCCACCATAGCTTGAGACTGAAGGGGTTGCGCAAGATCTCTTCTTCATAGAGAAGGTCGTCCTGTGAAGGGTAAAGCTCCTTGGGTATAGACATTGTTGAATTGCCAAAACCTCACAGCGTTTCTGCAAGTGGCTGTGAAGAGCGGAGGAGCTATTTGGGGTTTTGTTATTACTTCTCTTATTAGACAATTATTATTATTTTTTTTTTTACATTAGACAATTATTTTCTAATGTATGGTAAATTTTATAACTATTTCCTTAATACAATTTTAAAAGTTAAAAAAACAACCCCTCAAAAAAAAGTTAAAAAAACGGTTTCCTTCTTTTATTATATCTGATTATTTAATAACAAGAAGAATAAAATATTTATGTTAATTAATCATCTTTATTTATTTATTCATTTTTTAATAGTATGTAAATTATAAATAAATAAAAGTTTAAAAATTATATAATAATAAAATTACATAAAATAAAATAATATAAAAATGCAGTAATACCTTGTGCTGCAATTATTTTAAATAATATTACATAAATAAAATTATCAAATTCATATAAAAAGTAATAATACTTTATACGTTCAATATTACGAAAAAAAAGTATAATTAAGGACGGAATACTAAATCTTTTTAATTAAAAATTTTGAAATTTTAATTTAAAACTAAAATTTTAATTTATATATGATTTAATATCAATTTAAAATCGATTCGAATCCCTTTCTAAATTATTAATTTAAATAACATTGTTTTAAGGTAATTTTACTATTTAATTAAACTAATTTTAAATCATTCTTAATCAAATTTAGCTATATTTTAATATATTTTAAACCTTAATCAATTTGACTTTTCTGATTTAAATATATTTTAAAATTTAATTAATTCAAATTTTTACTGAAATAATAATTCTAAAACTTTGAGTAAAAGAATTAAAAGATTTAATCTTCATTGTCAATGAAAGTCCTACTAAACCACTGAGCTGAAATTGAGGGAGGATTAGGCAAGGTGATCTCCTCTCAGTTTATCTTTTTGATCCGGTTATAGAGGGGTGGTCGCAAATTATTGGAAAGCTGACTTTGTTAGTAGATATATAAAATTAATTAAGTTGACTTCATACAACAGCTTAAGTTATTGTGATGAAACAGTTACTTAATATGGTATCAGAGCCTTTGTGACCAAGTGATCATAAGTCAAATCCTACCATTTACTTATTATTCAACACAAAGTAAAGTGAGCCTGTACAAATTTTAAACTCAAAGGGCTTTCTCTTGAGGAAGTATATTAGTGAATATATAAAACTAAATTTACTATCATCATAATTGTCCTGCTCTTCATCTCACAAATATCACAAATATGATGTTTATCGACGATATAATTCTATTGTCTGGAGCGAATAGGTTTTCCATAAATATTCTTAAAGACATCTTAACTCGATTCTCAAGTTGGTCTGGGTTGAGAAGAAATTTCCAAAAAAGCAATTTCTATCGCTCCTCAGACATGCATGATTCTATCGAGCTTGCTAGTTTTTTGGGAATGGAGTTAAGAACACCAACGTTTAAATATCTGGGAATTCCCTTGTCTCATGCAAAACTCACCTATTATGATTGTCTTCTGCTCTTGGAGGGATATAAATTAAAAATTTTAGCTTAGCAGAATCGGTTTCTTTCTATGGCTGCAAGGGTCACGCTTACTATCTCAGTTCTCTAATTTACACATTCATTGGATAAACAACTTAATCCTACCTAAGAAAGTGATCACAGAGCTAGACATAACTATTAAAGCCTTCCTCTGGTATGGTTCTACGCAGTGACAGAGTTAAGAATTTAAGATAGGAGGACCTAAATAAAATATAAATTTCACAAAAATTTTCATATCAAAACTAAATAAAAAATAAAGTTTTATTAAAAATATAAAATAGTTAAAATTATAACGATCCTTGCCTACTTTTCATAGATTGAAATATTTTCATAACAAGATCATTGTTGATATTTGCAAATACATCTCTTTCAATGTAACACGCTAAACAATCATTCAGTAGGTCATCTTCCATTTTATTATGAAATGAACTCTTGATAATTTTCATTGCGGAGAAATCTCTTGCCACTGTGGCTGTAACAACTGGTAAAGTAATGACAATTTGACTAACAAATAAACCAAAGGGAACACATGATGCTTTCTTCCAGCCACCATTCTCTTAGCAAGGTCTCCAATTCCACTCAATTAAGAGAAATTCTTATCCATACGTACATCAATGATAAAATTCCCAAGTTGATATTCAAGTTCAATTAAAGCAATAGGAG
>JANKOE010000204.1:63814687-63825760 GCA_026284465.1 Erythroxylum citrifolium
TTATAAGTGGTAAGGGTCAACTATCCAAACAACTAGTTCTAGTTATTTGGACAATGGTTGACCCAAGCCCAATTCTTATTAGTGGACTCTACACTCTACCCGTATTAAAAAAATTCAATATATGTTACTGCTATAATTTCATTTCAAGTAATAAATTTTCTGTATACATCACGTGAACAAAGCATTCACAATCGCGATGCATGGACATGGTATACTTTCTATTGTTGTATGTATCTATTGGATCTTTACAACTGCAAGTCGTCTCATCTTGTTGATGACACGAGGAGTGTGATTCCACTGTGAACACCTTTTTAGTTGTTGGCTTTGCCAAAACTTCTAGGAAAAGGGATTGCATCTCTAACATCGGTCAGGCCAGTAGCATATAGAACCATGAAATCGAATCCAAGAGCGAATCCCGAGTGCCTCACTGTTCCGTGCCTTCGAAGATCCAAGTACATTTCACATTGCTCGACTGACAGGCCAAGTTCCTTGATCCTGGAAACGCCACTCGGTAAAGAAAAAAATTATTAAGAAACTTCTGTATTTCGAAGTTGGTGACGGCTATAAGTAATAAGATTGAGCATGGGTTTTAGTAACTAATGCATGTAAGTTGAGCATCACCTTGTGTTCAACGTATCAATGCGTTCCTCACTTTGGCTACCAGAGATTAATACGCCCACCTGCAAACAAATGTCATTCAACTGCTATAATGGAACTACCATTTCTAAAGGACTATAAAGCAAGATAAGATGACCTATTTAGAGGGGGTATATCCACCTTTTCAGCAAAATTTTGAGCTTACCTTTGGTACAACCAGATCAAATGCAGCAACTGATACTCCATCATTTAGCCGGACATGAAATGGCTTAACTTCTTTTGGATAATTGTACACAACTACCGGACTCTTATAGACCTCGTCAGCCAAATAACTGTCATTCCATCAAATATTGTTGTTAGATTTCTGCATTTTACATGTGACCACTAATTCTGATAATCATCCACGCAATACCTTAAATGTTCAGCTGTTAGAGCAAACCCCCATTCAAGTTTCGTTTCAAATGTCTTGTCAGTTACCTGATTGTAAAAAACCAAGGATGTACTTTGAATATAACTCCATATACATGTTTCCGAGTTATAAGGAGGGGTATATATTTACCTTTTTCAATTTATCAATTGCTTCCCAGTAGGAAATCTTTTCCCATGGAGTAGTTGTCATCAGTCCGAGACGATCGATGCTACTATTGTCTATCCTTTTCGTGATAAATTTCATGTCTTCTGAACAATTATCCAAAAGCCACTTACAGAGGAAGTTGACGTAATCATTTGCGCAGTTCATGGCATCCTGGAAACCCAGAAACACAAAACAGAATAAACTACGCACATTCCTAAAGTATTGCAGTGAAATGATTCGTTGTCATACCTCTAACTGTGAAAAGGCAATTTGAGCCTCAACCATCCACATCTCTGCTACGTTTTTTGAAGTTACAATGCTATCATCTTGAAATTTGGGTCCGAAGGAGTAAACATTTCCTAGAGCACATGCATAACTCTCGAGACAGAGTAGACCTGAAAGATCGACTTTATCAGGCTTTGGTGGAGTTCCTGATTTAAGTTTTTCTTGCATTTCTAATTGTGTCGCTAATTGAGTTGTCTTTAGCAAATCCTTAGCGGCTGCAGCCAGTGCCTCCCTATTGCTTTCACTCCTTATGAGTTCTTCAACTAGTCTGCTTTTCTCGTTTATAGCAGCCTTTACAATTTCAAGGTTGACATCTCCAGTATCCTTAGTTGATCTTGTCTCTTCCTCTTTATCAGCATCGCCAAGTTGAGTTGTAACCTGAAATTTCTGTGCGCAACCTACAACAGGCGCTTGCAAACAGAGGAACCCATGATTTTGGAAGAACGCATGAGTTGCAACGATCAGAGCATTTCGAACTCGCATGACAGATGCCACCTAAAGTAAAATAGGTTCAATTGAAGTTCCAAGTCTAATTAAATCAAGCGGAAGTTGTAGTAGTATGATTGCCTTGCAGATACTTGCAGTTGAATTACACAATTGGACTTAATTAAAATAACAAGTTTGCGAGCATCATTTGTGATCCTTGGAGAAGTTTCGGAATACTAGAACATTTGGCAAGGATAAACGTAAAAACTAACCGTGGTTGTTCGGGGCCGAAAATGAGGGAAGTCTCGCAACTTTGGCAAAGGCAGCCGTTTCTTTGACAATGGATACTTTTCATCCTCTACTGTCCCTACGTAAAGAATTTTTTCTGCTTGAAGTTCAATAACATGATTCCCATGCACTGGCGTCGCCTTTATTAGGACACCTTTCGCTAACAGACTTGTTCCGGTAAACAGCCGTTGGCCGGGGGGAGCAACAGAGGAGTCCACCACAACCTGAGAAATTTGTTAAGTCATAAGTGTATCACCACGTTGATAGCATAGAAATTTCCATCTATATGGAAAATCCAAAAAATTCTCATCTTTATCATCACGAAAGTCAAAGATGCAGGTGATGCAGAAAGATAAGAAAAATCGAATGAAGAATGGAGAAACTGGTTTATTTCGGTCGTTAATGAAAAGAATGTATATTTTCACAGTTCCCGGAGAAACCAAAAGTCTTATGCAATTAAAGTACCCGAAGAGTTGCAGCACAAGAACCGTCACTAACACACAGGAAAGCTGTGGAAGGGGAAGGAGGTGTAGCCTCCAACTCCCCGCCAATCGGATGATTTCCAGAACTGCCTCCACCACCTCCACCCAAAATCTTATATATTAACCTAAACAAGGGTATTCTAGATTGAAGAATCTCCAAACAGGTTACATCTTTATGCCCTGAAGATTGGTCGTGTCGGTCATTACCTTGTGCAGGTACGGGATCTTTCTTCACCTCCTTGAAAGACTTCACCCACCCTCCAATCACTACTCTCTGACCCGCCAACCCTACCCCTCCGTCGCTTCTCTCTAATAAAGTTTTCAAGACTATCCTGTTGGAGTACTTGTGCGGTAGAAGAAGTGATGGGGACAGCGTTACAGGCTCTTCAGACGCCATACGAAACAACGAAAAAAAGATAAAAGGGAAGAAGTGGATTATAGGTGTTGGTGAATGTGGAATGGGATAGGATGGTGAAGAGGGAACGTGCATGGTGGTGATGAAATATAGAATAAGATGGGATGCTTTGCTTGAGAAGTCGAAATTTTCAGAATGGGAGAGGCTAGGGGAGAAGGAAAGGGATTGTTTATTTGACATGAAAATAAGGGATTCATTGAGAGAAAAGGAAAACAGAAAGAAAGAAAGAAAGAAAGACAAGACAAGAGGGGTGGTGTGGGCGACATTGCACCACGGGCAAGGTTTGGTATTCTTCAAGGATGGGTATTCGCGGGAGTTTTACTGCAAGTTCTGTTTCTTGGTTGTATGGAACGAAGCATTTGTTTGGTTGGCCAGCTGCCTATTTATTCACCTCGTGTGAATGCTTTTATACACTTTACATGGACTCATTCCTAGGAGTTCCCACATTTTCTTTGTTTGCCGGGAATGTCCTTTGAATATCAAACACTACTTTATTTAGTTTAGTTCATTCTTATATATTGTTCCATTATTGCAGGATCCAGAACTCAAGTACTTGCTCCTTAGTGTAGGGAGTATGTCTTAGAAGTTCAGACAAGAGTGTCGGATCAAAATGTCCATGCAACGCCATGCAATCAATGTACAAGAAACGAGTTAAAGAAGTTCAAGAAAAGTTAGTTAGTTGGCAATTAGAAAATTGGGTATTATAAATACTGTAAATCCATAACAAATGATAGTGTGCATTGTGTACTTTGATATTGAATACAATCAGACGAAATCTCAACAAGTTGTTGAGTTCTTCAAACGTGCTCTGTTCGCCCCTGTTCTCGTGTGAATTCTCTCTCTAAATTTCTCTCTCTAAATTCTAGTAGTTTCCTTTGTTGTCTTTATGTATCATCAATAGATAACAACAAAGTGGTATCAGAGCTAGATTCTTAAGGGATCTGTGAAGGAGTAGCCAGAAAACTTGGCTCGGAGGACTGATCCTTTCCCGCACAAGGCACGATTACAAGCGAAGAGCACTCAGACATGGCTAAAAGCTCAACTCAAAGTCTATAACCTACGATATTCATTGGAGAAGGATATCAAATCTGGGCAATCAAGATAGAGGCATACCTACAAGGATAAGATCTGTGAGAACCGATCGATGAAGACTATGCGGTTGGGATTCCAACCGAAGATGCTCTAATTGCTCAGCTACGGTGGTTAAGAAAGAGGGTGATAAAGAAGGTCCAAGCCAAATCTTGCCTATACCAGTTGGTTTCACCCTCAATTTTCACTCGAATCATGGGACATGGCTCTGCGAAAGAAATCTGGGATTTTTTAAAGAGTGAATATGAAGGTGATGAGAAGGTAAAAAATATGAAAGTCCTGAATCTGTTAAGAGAATTCGATAAAATGCAGATGAAGGAAGATGAGATGATCTAGAAATATTGTGAAAGATTAATTCAACTTACTGATCAAATCAGACTCTTAGGAGCTGAGTTCAAAGATCAAAGATTGGTGCAGAAGTTACTTGTGTCCGTCCTTAAGAAGTACAAAGCAACAATCGTCTCTCTTGAGAACTCCAAAGACATTGGGCAAATAAAGCTTGCGGAAGTCGTGAGTGCATTACAGGCTCAAGAGCAGAGATCTTTGATGAGAAAGAATGAAGCGACCGAAGGTGCATATCGAGTTTTTGCTAAAGCAAAAACTCAAGAAAAGTTCAAGAAGAAGAAGAAGGCTAAAGGAGGGTCAAGTACGAAAAGCTCCCAATCACACCAGAAAAATGGAGGCAAGAATGCTGGAGGAGACAAGGTGAATAATTACAATCCCTGCCCACATTGTGGTAAGACCAATCATCTTGCTTTCAGGTGCTCGAAGAGGCCAGATGTAGAGTGCAGAATGTTTCATCAGAAAGGGCACATGGAGGCAATCTACAAGAAGCAATCTACACAAGCAGCAGCCAACATACTAGTGACTGAAGAAGAAGAAGAGCAGCTGTTTGTGGTGATTAGCGATTGTCTTAAGAATTACCCATCCGATTGGCTGATTGATAGTGGATGCACGAGCCACATGTCTCCAGATCCAAATTTATTCAAGTCTTTGTATAAAGAGGTAAAAGCAAACGTAAAGCTTGAAAATGGAGACTGCATCCGAGTAGAAGGGAAAGGTGAAGTGGAGATAGTAACTAGGAAAGGTGTCAAGATCATCTCAGATGTTCATTATATACCTAAGATACAGCATAATTTCTTGAGTGTAGCTTAGTTGATTGAGAGAGGTATGTCTGTACATTTTGAATCAAATTCTTGTAGAGTTTTTGATAATGCTGGCCAGGAGATTCTCTGCACCCGAATGAAGAACAAAAGCTTCTCAATGAGGCCTGAAGAGCTGCAACAGGAGGCACTAGTGGGAGGCTTAACCGAACCTAACCTTTGGCATCGAAGGCTTGGGCATTATCACATGAAGGGATTGGAAGCAATGAGGAAGAAAGATATGGAAGGCTTACCATCAATTTCATACGAGCATGCCGCATGCAAATTTTGCATGATGGGGAAGAAAATACGTACACTATTCCAGAAGGCAAAATGGAGGGCTAAGGAGAGACTTCAACTATTGCATATGGACGTATGGCTATTGCATATGGACGTATGCGGACCTATGCCGGTTGCCTCATTAAATGGAAGTAAATATTTCTTGTTAATAATCGACTATCATTCAAGATACTCATGGATATTCTGCCTCAAAAGCAAGGGAGAGGTAACAACAGCTTTCAGGGAGTTCAAAGCTTTCATAGAAAACCAATCAGGACTGAGCATCAAGTCTGTAAGAATAGACAACGGCTCAGAGTTTATGTCTAACAAATTTGATTTGATCTGTAAGTCACCAAGAATCAAACATCAACTTACCACGCCCTACACTCCACATTAGAATGGCGTCGTGGAGAGAAAGAACAGAACGGTGGTGGAAATGACAAGGTGCATGCTGCAGGAGAAGAAGCTTTTGAAGGAATTTTGGGCTGAGGTTGCTTCCATCGCTTGCTTCCTGCTGAACACAGTATACACTCGGGCTCTCGAAGATAAGATGTCGCATGAGATGTGGCATGGTTTCAAGCCGAAGATAAGGAATCTGAAAGTGTTTGGATCACTATGTAGTGCTCTAATTCCTCAAGCCAAAAGAAGTAAACTCGACAACAAGGTTGAAGCTGCAATCTTCGTGGGATACTCTGAGGTTAGTAAAGGATACAAACTGTATTATTTGGATCAGAAGAAAATTAAAGTAAGTAGGGATGTACATTTCTTCGAAGATAAGCGTTGGAGCTGGCCTGGAGATAAGGAGATAAATGGGGTTGGAAGGCAACCAAAAATAATGCCTTCGAATATCCAATCAACTTCAAGTAATCCAGGCGATTATGATGATGAGGAAGAGGCAGAACTAGGAGAAGTAGCAGAACCAGAGTTTCAGCAGGATCAAAATGGGTGGACTTCTGAGGAGGAGCACATTCCAGAAGAGTCCGATGACGACTATGATCATGTACCAGTGAGGGGGACAAGAAGCCTGACTGAAATTTATGAAAGAAGCATTGAAGCAATACTGGAGCCATCCAGAACATAAGAAGCCTTGTAGAATCCGAAATGGCTAGAAGCCATGAAGGAAGAGATGACCATGATTAAAAAGAATGAAACATGGACTTTCGTAGAAAAACATCCCAATAAGAGAGCTATTGGGTTGAAATGGGTGTTTAAGACAAAGTTGAATCCAAATGGTTCAGTTAATAAACTCAAAGCAAGAATAGTTGTGAAGGGTTATGCTCAAATCGAAGGGGTTGACTTCGGAGAGACATATGCGCCGGTAGCTAGGATTGAAACAATCAGATTGTTGTTGGCGCTTGCAGCTGAGAAGGGATGAAAGGTACATCAAATAGACGTGAAATCCGCCTTCCTTAATGGTGTCTTATAGGAAGAGATTTATGTTCAACAGACAGAGGGATTTGTAGTAGAAGGAAGGGAAGAATGGGTGTCCAAATTAAACAAGGCTCTGTATGGGTTGAAGCAAACCCCTTGGTGTTGGTACTCTAGGATAGATGCCTTCCTTCTAAAGATTGAGTTTAAGCGAAGTTGCAGTGAGCCGACATTGTATATGAGAATACAACAGAGAGATGTAGTAATAATCTCAATTTACGTGGATGACCTGATGCTAACTGGAAGTTCAGAAGAGGAGATAGAGTCCTTAAAGAATCAATTTTGTAGAGCTTTCGAAATGACTGACTTGGGAATGATGAAGTATTTTTTGGGTAGGGAGGTATTTTAGCATAAAGGGTGTATTGCTGTAAGTCAAAAGAAGTATATTCGTGATGTAATGAAAAGGTTTTAAATGGATCAATGTAAGCATGCATCAACTCCAATTTGTCTGAAAGAAAAATTGGTGAAGAGGGAAGATGGCGATGAAGTGGACAGGAAGAGTTATAGGAGTATGGTGGGTTGCTTAATGTACATTACGGCTACAAGGCATGATGTTTTGTACTCAGTAAGTGTGCTTTCCAGATACTTAAGTGGTCCTGGCAAGCAACATTTATTTGCGGTGAAAAGAATCTTAAGATATCTGAAAGGGACAGTTGATTATGGATTGATGTATGAGAAGACTGGAAAATACAAGCTCATGTGTTATGTAGATAGGGATTGGGGTGGAGCATCAGAATACATGAAAAGCACTACTGGATACTGCTTAACATTAGGCTCAGCATGTCTTTCATGGACATCAAAGAAGCAGGATTTGGTGGCACTCTCAACAACTGAAGCTGAATTGGTTGCAGCTACAGCAGCAACAAAACAGGTGATATGGGTCAGAAAGTTGCTTATGAATTTACAAGTTCATTTGGAAGGAGCTACGGTGATTTACATTGATAATCAGACAGCGACATCAATTTCAATGAATTCAGTTTTCCATGGTAAAACTAAGCATTTCAAAATAGATACTATTATCTAAGGGATATACAACAAGAAGGGGAGTTGAAGCTTAAGTATATCCATACGGATGATCAAGCCGCAAATCTGTTTACAAAAGGATTTAATGTTTCACGATTCAAGCAGTTGAGGAAAATGGTTGGAATTCAGAAGCTAAATTTCTAATCCAAGGAGGAGTATATAGGGAGCATGTCACAGAAGTTCAGGCAGGAGTGTCAGATCAAAACGTCCATGCAGCGCCATGCAATCAACGTACAAGAAACGAGTTAAAAAAGTTCAAGAAAAGTTAGTTAGTTGGCAGTTAGAAAATTGAGTATTATAAGTACTGTAAATCCATAACAAATGATAGTATGCATTGTGTACTTTGATATTGAATACAATCAGACGAAATCTCAACGAGTTGTTGAGTTCTTCAAATGTGCTCTGTTTGCCCCTGTTCTCGTGTGAATTCTCTCTCTAAACTTCTCTCTCTAAATTCTAGTGGTTTCCTTTGTTGTCTTTGAGTATGATCGATAGATAACGATACTTATCATCGAGTCGCCAACTCATCACAAGAGACACCTTTGCTAGTAAAAGAATGACAAGAGACTTGCTTAATCTGGGAACTCGGTATCAGTGTTGTTCAGGAACTGAAACCTAAAGCAAGAATAGAATAAGTTACTTAAATTTAATAAGTTAGTTAAATTTATGTCATCTTAATTAGCTTCCTCTGTGAACTATTGGAGTCCGCATGATAGCAGTGAAGCACAAATATCCAGAAACTTGAGGAGTTTAATGATAGGTTCCACAGCTTCAATTTACACTTATAATGAATGTCGAGGTTGCAAGTTGTTGGGCACAGTGGGTGTATTTTTTGAAAAGGAAAAATAAAATTAGCAAAATGGACACATAATATTTAAAGTGATTCACCTTAATTTTGGACTACGTCTACGGACAAAACTCAGAATAATTCTTTTACTATTACAAATAATAGGTATACAGAGATAAAACCAAAATAGTGACCTACAAGAAGTTTCCCAACCTAAAAATACTAACCTCGCTATTTTATAACTCACCAACCCTTTAGGAAAAATTTTCCTAACTTCAGAGCAAAACAATGCTCTGGTTTTCCTCCCTAAGTTTTATTGTTTTGATTTTTTTTCTGAAACAGGGAGTGCCTTATATAGGCACTCCACCGCGTGAGGCAGCTGTCTTCTTACATTTCTTTCAACTATGGTGCCGCATTTGTTGATCAAATATGGCGTCCCTCCATATGAAGAGGGACTCATTTCTAACAAATCTCCCCCTCCCGATTACATAAAGGGTTCTATCAAGCTTGTTATTGATCGACAATACTTAAACTTACCTTTTAGTAGAATCTTGGTTAACATGTCTTATCCATTTTCGTTAGTATGGATCTTTTATAACTGTAATTGTTTCGTCTCCATCACATCTCTAATCTAGTGATATCTCACATCAATGTGCTTTGATCATGAGTAGAAAGAGGCATTCTTACCAAGGTGAATAGCGCTTTGACTGTTGCAAAACAGCTGATACTATTCTTGCTTTATACCAAGTTTATTAAAGAACTTCTTCATCCATAGCAACTCCTTACAGGCTTCCGTTGTTGCAATAAACTCCGCTTCAGTTGTAGAAAGTGAAACATACTTCTGTAATTTTGACTGCCATGCTACAGCTCCCCTTGCAAAAGTAATCAAGTAACCTGATGTAAACTTTCTCGAGTTAACATCTCTAGCCATATCTGCATCTGTGTAACTAGCTAACACAGGTTCTGCTCTTCCAAACATAAGCATATTTTGGATGACCCTCTAAGATACCTGAGAATCCACTTGACTGCAGCCCAATGTTCCTTTTCATGATTAGAAAAGAAACGACTCAGTACTCCAACTGCGTGAGCAATATCTAGCCGTGTACAAACCATGGCATACATCAAATTTCCAACTGTTGAAGCATATGGAACTCTGGACATTTCTTCCCTGTCTTCATGTGTAGAAGGGCACTCTCTGCAACTCAATTTAAAGTGATTAGCAAGAGGACAACTAACTGCTTTAGCTTAGTTTGAATCTCTGAAGTACTTTATCAATGTACTTCTCTTGTGACAACCATAGTTTCTTGGCACTTCTGTCTCTGATAATCTGCATGCCAAGAATCTGCTTTGCTGATCCCAAGTCTTTCATGGCAAAAGCGTTATCCAACTGTTTCTTTAGATTGTTGATTCTAGAAACATTCTTACCAACAATCAATAGATCATCCACATAGAGTAATAAAATAATGAAATCATCATTAGAGAATTTCTTTACAAATACACAGTTATCTGAAGTAGTCTTCTTATAGCCTTGCTCCCCTATAACAAACTTGAACTTCTTATAGCACTATCTTGGTGCCTATTTTAGACCATATAGATTCTTCTTTAGTCTACAAACATAGTCTTCTTTCCCCTTTTTCACGAAACCCTCTGGCTGCTCCATATATATCTCTTCTTCCAAATCCTCATGTAAGAAGGCAATTTTGACATCCATTTGTTCAACCTTCATATTAAAACTTGCGGTTAGCTCTAGCATTGTACGTATGGATATCATTTTCACCGCTGGTGAAAATATCTTGTCAAAGTCAATACCCTTCTTTCGGTTGAATCCTTTGACCACTAATCTTACTTTGAATCGAGGATGGCCGTTGTTTTCTTCATGCTTGATTCTGAACACCCATTTATTCTTCAATGCTCTGTTGCCTTTTGGTAACTTCACCAGCTCGAATATTTTATTCTCATACAAGGATTTCATCTCGTCTTTCATGGCTTCTTTCCATTTCTTCTTGTGTTCATCATTCATGGCTTCATCAAAGCTTTCTAGTTCTCCCTCGTTAGTCAGCATTACATACTGATCAACTAAATATCTAGTATATGGTTGTTTATTTCTACTAGATCTTCGTAATGAGGCTGGAGAATCTTCAGGTGCTGGTGGTTGAATGTGAACACCATCATCATCCTCTAGTTCAACTTCATTGGGAGCATCTGCATTATCAGCTTCTAGCTGATCATTCTGCACTTCATCTCCAACTTCTCTAGGC